>MCJB01000030.1:1913-22382 GCA_002018475.1 Nicotiana obtusifolia
TATATAAAAGAACATGAAGCGCTCGGAACACATGGACGGGTTATTTTAGGTATTGATACACTTGTAAAGTGATTCATCGACTTATAACCTACTCATATGCATGTATATATATTAACAATAAATTAAAACATTTCGACTTATATCAATATATATATATATATATATATATATATATATATAAAAGCTATATTCGATATAATATTAGCTAATGCACTAATACTTAGTGCATAGTATAGTATAGTATATATATACTAAGTGTATTGCATATACTAAGTGTATAGTATAGTGTATTATATATCAAGTTTATATATATATATATACACAAAAACACACCTCGTGTCCGGGCTCCAAAATATATATATAAGAACATGAAGCGCTCGGAACACAGGGACGGGTTCTTTTAGGTATTGATACACTTGTAACGATGAATCACCGTTATATATCAAGTTATATATATATATATATATATATATATAAGAACATGGAGCGCTCGGAACACAGAGACGGGTTCTTTTAGGTATTGATACACTTGTAACGATGAATCACTGTTATAGTATACTAAGTGTATTGCATATACTAAGTGTATAGTATAGTGTATAATACACTATACTATACACTTAGTATATGCAATACACTTAGTATATATATACACTTATATAATATTATATATATATCGAATATAGCTTCTTCTTTTTTATATATATATATACTATAGTGTGTATATATATATATATATACATACATACACACGTAATATATATAATAGAGTATACTAGAGCGACCAAGTTGGTCGCTATTTTTCAATTTTAAATTTTTAGAGAAGCGATCAACGTTGGTCGCTATTTTTGGTCGCTTTTTCTAATTTACAGAAACAAAATCAGGGTTTCCCCCATTTAGGTTATTTCGCCAAAATTTTCCAACTCTCTCATTTCACTAACCTTAATCCCATTCCCCCACCCCGCGCTACCAATTAGAGATTGCTGCTCGTCGCCGCCCACTTCCGCCCCTATCTCTCTCCTTCTCCACCCATAAAAAATCAAGGTTAGTTATTAACTAATTAGTTTAATTAGTGTTTAATTACAGTTTCAGCATTGTTATTTCTGCATTTTGCATAATTTATGCATTCTATAACTTTTCAATTTTTGTACTTTTTTGGCGAGTTGTGTCTGCAATTTACACATACTTTTTCTGCAGTTTGGCTTTGAGTTCGTTCAAATTGAATCACATGAATCTGATTACTCAAACTAACTAAATTCTAATGTTTGCTCAAGTAATCTAAAATTTCAGAATTTGTCATGCAGGATTGAATAGTATGTTCTGATACTTTTTGTCGAATGCTACTGTAGAAAAGAAGGATACATTTTTTGTTCACTATGTAATTATGTTTGCAAAAGAAAGCAAGTTGAAGAGTGTATTGCATTTCAAATACATGTCGTGAACTTTTAGTTTATGAATTGAACTTTTAGTTTGTAAATTGAAATTTTAGGACATGAATTGGACTTGTAGTTTATAAATTGAACTTTTAGTTTGTAAATTGAAATGTTAGGATATGAATTGGACTTTTAGTTTATAAATTGAACTTTAGATTATGAATCGAACTTTTAGTTTATAAATTGAACTTTTAGTTTATGAATTAGCCTCGGGACAATAAAGAAGAGAATGGTACGTAATTGCTTAATTTAATTTTAATTTTCAACGTATATCTACTCTGTTTCTTAACTAAAATTTATGAGTTTTCAGGAGAAGAAGTTGGGGCGTTTGATGAGGCAAGATGAGTTATTCAAGGAGACTCATATTGTCAAGAAGAAGAAAAATTCGGATGAAGAAAGGTGGGTCGAGGGGCGAGCCTCGACTGTACATGTAAGTTTTTAATTTTCATTAAGTATTTTGATTTACTTTTATATAACTTTTGAAATACTAATTCAATGTAATTTTTCTTATAGGGTCGCTTTACAGCTGAGGTGGAGGAATTCATACGCAGCCAGCCACCTAATGAGTCGGGCGACCCAATCCAACCGTCGAACGAGGATGTTGAAAGACTATGGACGCAGGCTGCTGGCATCCAAAATGGGGGAAGGTATACGGGCTTCCCACTAAGAAATTCCACCGCTATAAGTGTGGAATGCAAGGAATAGGCACTTTCGCGCAAGCGGAACAATTTGATGGGGAGAGCCTCTCCTCTGTGCGGGAGACTGTGGCAAAGCTCACAGCCGAGCTAGAAGCCTCCAAGGAAAGAGAAAGGATTAGAGATGCTCAGTACATTGGCATACAAAAGCAGCTCAAATCTCTCTTGGCTTCTGGCGCTTTTCCGATTCCCCGGCCTCATGAGTCATTGCCAGAGGCTCGCCTTCCCCGTGCTAGTTCCTCCTGTCCTCCCCGTTATCATTCCTCCGGTCCTAGACAACGACACCTTTCTCCATACCGTCTTTGTGATGAAACTTCATCGGACGATGACACTAATGATGTACAAAATAATCTTTGAATTGTAATAACAGTTAACTTATTTTGGTTAACTTAATGTATAAGTTATATTGAACTTTATAATTTATTACTTTTATTGTTGTTGTTGTTGTTATCAATATTTATTATTGTCGTTGTTGTTGTTTATTGTTGTTGTTGATGTTGTTGTTGATGTTGTTGTCGTTGTTGTTGTTGTTTATGGCATAAAATGCCTGTTTAGGAATTTTGTATGTTGTTGTTATTGTTGTTGTTGTTGTTGTTTATGGCATGAAATGCCTGTTTAGGAATTTGGTAAGCTGACAGGTGGTGTAGCTGCCAAAACAGGCAGTTTCTGCCAAAAATGAACTAAGAAAAGCGATCAACGTTGGTCTCCATTTGGTCGCTTTTCTCTGGAAAAAAAAAAATTTCTGGGAGATAGCGACCAACCCAGAATTACCAAAAGCGACCAACGTTGATCGCAAATCTATTTAAAAAAAATTAAATTCTGCAAATATGGCGACCAACGTTGGTCGCTTATAATAACAAAAAATTAGTTCTTGCAGGTAGCGACCAACGTTGGTCACTTAATTTTAAAAAAAATTCAAAAAAATTAATTATATAGCAACCAACGTTAGTATCCATTTTCCAGATTATAATAAATAAATAAAAACGTAATTTACATTGGAGACCAACGTTGGTCGCTAATATTGGTGACGAAAGTTGGTCGCAAATTTTAGCGACCATAGTTGGTCGCTATTGTTTTTACCTGGAATATTTGGTCCTTTTACCTTAGAGATCAAAGTTGGTAGCTAATTGGCAACCAACTTTGGTCCCCAAGGTTAAGGGACCAGCTTAATATCGACCAGGCCTTTTTGGTCGCTTTTTGATCGCTTTTGGGCAATAAGCGTTTGGTTGCTTTTTGTGGTCACTTTTTTCCGGATTTCTAGTAGTGAGATTTATAAGAATTTCATAGACAAACACATATTTTAAAAAGTTAAAAAAAAGAAAAAAATATATAAACTAACGGGTCCTTAGTTTTCTTTCTTTTTTTTCCACAAAAAAAAAATAGTTGACCAAAAAATAAAAAAAGGAATAAAAAGTATCTAAAGACTAAGCAAAAGAATTCTGAAAATCAAAAGAAAGTTTCTGTCAACAAATATGATTAGGGGTGGGCATAAAAAAATTCGGTCTTTCAGTTAAACCAAAAAATCAAACCGTTAAAATCGAAAATCGAACTTTTAAAAACTATAAACCACAAACCGACCGAAAAATCGAAACCAAATAAATCGAAATTTTCAGTTCGATCGATTTTTTCGGTTCGGTCAGTATTATGCCCACCTTGAGCTTTCAATTTTGTAGATTTCGAGGAACATACGACATCGTGTTTCCCTGTGCGATGATGACACGACATCGTTTTGACCTTCTTTGACATGGATTTTTGGGAAAAAGATTAGAAATGTATCTTTCTTGAGTTTAAGTTATATGAAACCGACACTAATAGCCTGTTTGACCTAACCTTTTTTTTGCCAAAAATGTATCTTTTCAAAGATAAGATGTTTGGCCAAATTTTTAGAAGGAAAAAAGTAATTTTGAGCAGAAGTAGAAGCAGGAAAAAGCAAATTTTCCCTAAAATTATTTTTTTAATTACTTTTGAGAAAAATACACTTAAACGTACTTTTTAAAAGTTTGGGCAATCAGTAATTGCTGCTCAAAAATACTTTTCAAGCCAAACACAAGCTGTTTCGCACCAAAAGTATTTTTTTGAAAAACACTTTTCAAATAAGGTGATTTTAGAAGTTTGGCCAAACATGCTATAAGTCATTGAAACAATATCTACAGGTAGGGACGGCAACAGAGTGGGACGGATGCCAGGTGGAGAGATGCAATGCAGGCAGAGGTGTTAGGAATTCAGGACGATTTCTAACTTTTTGTGTGCTAATATTCACACCATCTTTGTGAATGCGAGCAACAGGCTCGGAATCGCTTAAAATTTTGTATGCCACTTCATAAACGACCTAATCCACAATGGTGATCGCTTCGTCATGACTGTTCCTTATTTTTTGGTATTTTAGGACCATAAAATAGAAATTTATGACGATTTTTAATTTTTCATAAGCTAATGTCCACGTCATCTTAATGAATTAGACGACGTGTTCTGAATTCCCTAAAATTTTATGAGCTCATCAGAAATAATTTTTTGTACAATAGTAATTTCTTCGCTCTGACCGTTGCTATTTTTATCCTAAGCGATTGGATGGACGGTTGAATTCTTGTTTGGGGAAAGATACAGCGTCGTGTAACCTCTGCGATGATGAGCCCGTGTCTATTAATGTGAACCAAAACATGTAGCCTTCTTTGACAGGGATTTGATTTGTGTGAAAGAGATTAGAAATGCAATTTTCATTTACAAAACTCAAAAATATTAGACTGCTAAATCACTAGTCTGCCGTCTGCGGACAATCTTTTTCGAGGCTTCATCAATTTCTAAAGCATTATCTTTAGAAAATAATTCTAAAATATGGAAAGCTCAAAATTTAAGGTCAAATTTCTTTTTATCGGACCTTTTCTCACCTTTTTTTCTTCCTACAATAATATTCCCTTCCACTTATTTGGCAAGAGAGTAGCGAAGAGATCAGTATAATAGGAGCAAAAAAATTGCATCTTACCAATAGCGTAGTTTTGATAATCCGTTATAAATATGCGTTTAGTGATATTATATTTTTTTACAAGAGATTGGTAAATAAAACACGTAATATCTATAGTGTCATATCATTTTTTTCTATTAATTGATCAAAACATATCATTTATTCAAAAGTTATTCCCGGTCTTTAAAGTATACAAATAGTTTTGTTTTGATCCCTGAAATGCAAAACAAATTTCAAAGATGCAAGTTTCAAACAGTTATAACTTATAATTATATCGACATTGTAACATTCTAAAATACAGTTTAGAAACACAAACAATGAAAATAAGGGGTTGGATTGTAACATCACTAATCTGCATAATTACATTCTTACAATCACCACACTGGACAATAACAATAAATTAAATATTACTAAAACTTCAAACGGAACTTCTATCAACTTGCTTACACTATAAAAATCCTGGTATGTGCGTAGACTAAAGCATAAATTAATCACCATATTTAAGTGTCGGGAAATAGTACCCTTTCTATCTTTTGAAAGGGAATGATAACCCAATGCAATATTTTCCGGCGAGATTTAAGATTTTACTACAAAGAAAAATGTATCATTGTCTTTTTCTTTTTTTCTCTTAAAAATTTCTTTTAAAACAAAGTCAATAAAACACCCGAGCAAAATTCCTAAAAATGGCTTTCACCCATTTAAATGGCTTCTTAATTGGATTACTTGTTCAGTGAAGTGATTTTGGTCAAGCACAATAAAATCCCTTATTAAACTTTTAGCCAATTAATCTCATAGATTTAATTTTTTTTTTTAAAAAGATGAGAACAATTCAATACATGGAATATGCAGAATTGGAACACATTCGTAGACTGAAAATGATGTAAAGTAGCTAGTATCTATTGCTTGACTACTTTTACTTTCACAGTGAAACATGCAAATTGACAAATAATAAGATTATATATATACATATACACACAAGTATATGAACATTGAAACTTCCAAAAAAAGTGAATAGCATGCTTTTGGAAATTTCGCTCGTGTTTTTTTTTATAACTTTGGATTAAAAGAAATCCTTAAGAAAAAAATGTAAAATATAATAATATTTTTTTCGGGTTAGAATTCTAAGTCTTACTGAAAAATATTATATAAGACGGTTATCGTTCTCGTTCGAAAAGAGGTATTGTCTCCCAACTTTTAAAGGTTAAGGGTTAAGAGGGTAAAGTGAATTTTACTTTTTATTTATCGTAAAGATCTGATATGAAATCAGGTCAACCCATTGCAAAAATTGGAGGCATTTATCAATGCATATTATCCTCGGATCGAGATCAATCTCATTCCAAGAATTTGAATGCATTTTCGATTTTGGAAGGTGTGGGAGAGAAATTGATTTAAAATAGTATGTTGCATTATAATTTATTTATAGAGGTAGAATAACCTGGCAAGACTTAGCTTGAATATGAAGCAAGTTAATAAATAAGAAAACAATTATAATCCAAGGAAGAGAATTTTATAAATTCAAGCCTCCGAAAAGAATAGTTTAATGACCATATTTAAGTTACAAAATGCTAAAAATAAGGTACAACCTTAATCATGTATCTGGACTCTGGAGTAATAATCGGATCTATATATAAATCAGGTCAACTCCTTTTAATTGGGACAAAAATTGGAAGCACTAATTTAATATACATCACGTCCTGATCAAGGTCTCAGTCTATAAATTTATTTATTTATTTTTGGGATGTTTAAGTGAGAAAGAGATTTTAAATAATCCGATATATGCTTTGTATTATATAAAAAGGGAGGATAGCTTCGCAAAACTTGAACATAATTGAAGTTAATAAATATTAAAACAGAACTTTAATTCTCAAGCCTTTGAAAAGAAACTAAGTACTTACACAAAACTATCCAATCGCAACTTAGTATTAGACACCGCATATTTTCTCAAAAAAAATATTTACGTTTAATTTTTTAAGCTTGTTTCTTGATTATGAGCAAAACCAAACTAAGAAGTACTAATTAAATTAGACGGACAATTATGTTCTTTTTAGAAATTTAGGTTATAAATGTAAAATGACAACTTGAAATTAGAATATATTTGCCGTTATTAAGGCTTGATTAGATGGTTTACAAATTTTAATATAAAGCTTGATTTACCCACAAGTAATTATATACAAATAAATCATTAATGTGCTTTGATAATATACATTTCTAGCAATTGAAACACTGAATAATAACAAAGTCAATGTCTAAATTAATACATGTATCACCCCCGTCCCCCATTATTCCACCAAAAGCGGGTGCATTAACCAAACTTTTCTTCTTTTTCCTCTATACAATAAATAATATCTTTTAGGATATAATAACACTTGGTCTCTTCAATTTCCTATAATTGTTATGCTCTTCAAAATCAATTTCTTACAAATTAGTAAAGTTTTTTCATTTATTAAAGCCCATTATCCATTCTTCGTTTGAACATTGTTCCCTTTGACTCTTAATCTTGGATATATTTGTAGATTAATTCGAGTATGCAATCTTTTCTTTCTTTAGGAGAACTCTGCAGTTTAATTTTTTTACTTTTACTTTTTTTTACTCATCGATAAAAATAGATATTTTTGGCGTGAGATCCAAAAGGTAAACTCTTACCAAGACATTTGAACCTATTATTGATTTTCGCATTTTTTTAATTATCTTAGTAGGGGATAATTACTCAGTAGACTAGCATCACATTTTTACGTATTTTGGTGATGTTTTCATTTGGCTAGAAACTTGCAAGTCAGCTAACTAAGAAGGCATGGGAGAAAAAAAAACTTAGAAGGTGACATTCATGCCTTTTTTTTTAAAAAAAAGTAAAATTTGAATATAATAACATATGTATGTATGGATAACTAAATAAGGCATTCTAGGACTTCTGTGGAGTATAATTTTATATTTAATTAATTGCATTAGCTAAATAACATTAACATTCATCATCTTTAGGTACTTGTCATACCTAATTTAAGTTTTATTCTAAACTCAAATAAACTTTTTAAATAATATTTTTGATTCTTACAAAAGTTATATTCGCCGATATTAGATACATGCATTGGGCTTAGCCAGAAACTAGTTATTCTTAATTGAGACAATTGAAAGCAGTAATTAATATTAATGCACATTACTTCTTGATTCAGATGTCTAAAATCCTAACTATTTGAATGCATTTTTAAATTTTAGGCGGTTGGAGAGAGAAACATACTGCATTATTGGGGTTTGGAATGATAGCCTGGCAAGACTTTAACATAAAACAAGCTGATAAATAGTAAAGAAACAATAAAAAAGCAATTATATCCCATGGTTGAGAGGCCTATAAATTCAAGCCTTTGGAAAGGTACGAAAGACTCAAACAAAAACTTCAAGTAGGCCTGAAGTACTAAAGTCTTACTATGGTGATGTTTAAACTTGGTTTGGTTCTCACTCTTCTTCTCGTGGCAACTACATGTTAGTATTCCGTTTATCTTTATCTCTAGTTTATTCTGTTGTTGTTGACTCGTCGTGTATATGATCTATAACAAAAAAAAGAAAAAGAAAAAGAAAGAAACAACTCAATGCACAAAGCATCACGCGTTTATGCAGGGTCTCGGGAAAGGTCGCATCTTAAAAGGTGTGATGTAGATAAGCTACCCTAATGCAAGCACTAGTGGTTCTTTTAATGGCTCTAACTCCCCTTCTAAATGATATACAATATATACACATATTTGATATGTAAGCATGAATATGTATGCGTTCCTATGTCTTGCGATTGATTGTTTTGCTTTTCATGTTATACTTGTCATCATTTAATTTTGATAATATATATATGTTGGTAAAATATTTCAGTCAATATGGTATGGTTCTCAAACACACATGTGGATGCTGCACGAAATGCTGATATGGATATCTCAGGACTCGAGAGGAGACTACTGCCACAACTTAATTCCTGGATTACCTGTAACAACAAATGTATCGTAAATAGTGATTGTTATGGTTGCTGGTTTTGCTGCACATGTACAACTTGGAAGTTATGTGGGTATATTGCTTGAAAGTAGTATATTACTGATCTGTTGCATGCAACAAACGCTGCAAAATCCGTCATATGTATCTGCGCTCCGTGTGGTTTCACTGTTTTTATTTTGTTTTGTTTCATGCTTTGTATAATAATGAAGTCAAGTGAAGGGCTTTCTCTATTGTAAGGAATAATAATGTATCACACCTTGTTCGGATGGTTGTTACTTGTTGTATTGTATTGTATTGTTACTTTAAATATTATTTTTGTTTTGATTGTTACTTAAATTTTATTATATCATATCGTTAAATTCATTATTACGTAACAACAAAAAGTGCCATTTTATAGAACGACTGATTTGGTGTGGTCGCGTCGTTACCTTTTTTTTTTTTCTCATCTTGCTCTTTCTTATTATTAAATAATAATATTTTATCCTTTACCCTACCTTTTTATATAATAATTCTACCTCATATATACCTTATTTTTTCTTCATAATATTACAAGTTTATTCTTCATATTGTTGGTGCATGACATTCAAAAATGACGATACATTATATACATCAAAATAGTACAGTAGTACAATACAATACAATATTATACGATATATTATGAAACGATAACAACCATCCAAACAAGCTGAGCTGTGAAAGTTGAGTGGGTTAGCGATTTATCCTTTTTTATGACTGATCATATATTTGCCGGATTATTTTATGAATTTATCGCACTTCAAAAGTCACTCAATATCGTTTAATGAAGCCAAAAGTTCCTAAAATTACGTATAATATTCTTTTTAATTTGAAGCTGTAACAACAACAATAAAAAATACTTTAACAACAATAACAACGAGAAACAAATAGTATAGAAAAATAAGTTAAAGACTAAAAGCTGAAAACGCAAGAGAGAAACTTGTGGTTTAAGTTAAAGACTAAGATTATAAGTTGGTTTTATTTTGTGATAAATAGAGAAAGTTGTGCACTATTTTATAATTTACTCTCTAAATAAATGATAAAAAGGTCATTAACTTTCGCCGGTGGGTGATAAAATGATTAAATAGTAGTTATGCATTCATATTATCTATTAAAATTGGATCGAATAATGATTTTTTTAAAATTGGCTAATCAATTGATTTAACTTTTACATTTGTAAAGAGGGAGTTTATCAAGTTTGAGAGATTATGAATTCTTTCAAAAATGATCATATTCAAGAAGTCACGTCCGTTAATCCATTTCTTATTCATATTAAATATGGGTTAGATCGGATATTTTATCCATTTTTGCATTATCCATTTTTACCTGCCCATATATGACCCAACCCGTTCGGTTGCCACCCCTAATTTCCACTAAAGTTTTGATGACAGCAAATGAATTTAAGCTTATTTCTTCTTAAAAACACGTTAGCTAATAGAGTAGAACAAGAAATCATAGAAGCATGTTAAAAACTTAGTATATAAAAGTAAATTGAACATATTTTGTTCGATTAGCACATTCGAAGATCAAATCCAAATATAGCAAAGTGCAAAGAAAAAGATTAATTGATAAAAAGAAGATGGACTAAGAAGAATAAAATTTCTTTGATTGTGTATGTTTAAATGTTGATGTGTACATGTTTCTTTGAACTAACAGTGTTTGTCAAGATGAATAAGAGAGATATTAGTAATGCATCCCCTTTAGTAACCAGGGAAAATTGGTGGTGGTGGTGATGCGTAAATTGATCCCAAGTTTGGAGGAAGGATAACATCCTCGAAAGCAGGTGGAGGGGGAGATGCCAATGAAGCAGGAGGTGGTGATTGAACAGGTTTAGGTGGAGGTGGGGAGTGGACTGGTGGAGGAGGAGAAAAGACGGGAGGTGGTGGTGAGTGAACTGGTGGCTGTGGAGAGTGAACTGGAGGAGGTGGGGAATGAATTGGAGGTGGTGGTGGAGAGTGAACTGGAGGAGGTGGTGAATGAACCGGTGGCGGTGGGGAGTGAACTGGAGGTGGAGGTGATGCTACTGGCGGCGGTGGAGGTGATGCTACTGGCGGCGGTGGAGGAGAGTTGACTGGTGGTGGTGGGGAGTAAACTAGAGGAGGAGGTGATGCCACTGGTGGTGGAGAAGAGTGGACTGGTGGAGGAGGGGAGTGAACTAGAGGTGGAGGTGAGGCCACTGGTGGTGGTGGAGAATGGACTGGAGGTGGCTTTGGTTTTGGACTTGGTACTGGTGGTGGAAGTGATGCCACTGGTGGTTGTGGGGAATGGACTGGAGGCGGCTTTGGTTTTGGACTTGGTACTGGTGGTGGAGGTGATGCCACTGGTGGTGGTGGAGAGTGGACTGGAGGTGACTTCGGTTTTGGACTTGGCACTGGTGGGGAAGGTGATGCCGCCGGTGGTGGTGGAGAGTGAACTGGTGGTGACTTTGGTTTCGGACTTGGTACTGGTGATGGAGGTGATGCCACTAGTGGTGGTGGGGAATGGACGGGAGGCGGCTTTGATCTTGGACTTGGTACTGGTGGTGGAGGTGATGCCACGGGCGGTGGTGGAGAGTGGACTGGAGGTGATTTCGGTGTTGGACTTGGCACTGGTGGGGGAGGTGATGCCACCGGTGGTGGTGGAGAGTGAACTGGAGGTGGCTTTGATTTTGAACTTGGTACTTGTGGGGGCGGTAATGCCACTGATGGTGGTGGAGAGTGAACGGGAGGTGGTTTTGGTTTTGGACTTGGCACTGATGGTGGTGGAGAATGTACTGGTGGTGGTAAAGGTGAAATCTTGGGTGGATTAGACTTAGGTGGTTTTGGGGTTGAAGGAGTTCTTTTGGGTGGCATAGGGGGATTTGGTTCCTTTGGTGCTGGTCCTTCTTTATTAGCTCTACATTTATCTTTACTGCAATCCACAGGTTTGCTCAAAACAGATTGACAATCTTTCTCTTTTCTCTGGTCTGGTCTTCCTATTAAACAATTTTCCTTATCTTCTACCACAAGATTTTTCTTAAGTGGTGGTGCACAAGCTTTGTCCAAGGCATCAAAGTAATTGTAAGAGAATGTGAAATTGGCCAAATTTGGTAAGGTGCAAATAGCCTCTGGAACTTCTCCTATAAACATGTTTGATGCAATATCAAGTACTTGAACTTTCTGCATGGATTTCAAACCTTGAGGCAAGGATCCAACAAACTTATTTCTGCTGATATCGAAAATCGTTAGGCTCTTGAGCTTAGTGATCTCGTCTGTAACACAGCCAGAGAGATTGTTGTTGGTGAAAACAAGCTCATCTAATGTGTTTTCCATTTTGCCAATACTATGAGGGATGCAACCATGGAATTTATTGTTAGCCAAAACCACCACTGAGGCATTAGAATTGCCAATATTTGGAGGAATGGTGGAATGGAAACGGTTATTGTTTAGGAAAATAGCATCAAGATTCTTGTCAAATAGTTCAGAAGGCACTGATCCTTCAAAATCATTGTACCTAAGATCAAGGTATTTAAGATTTGGCAACTCCAACACAACCTTAGGGAATGGCCCCACGAAACGATTGTTGCTGAAATCAATCTCATCTAAAAGTTTAAGATTCGTAATGCTCTTAGGAATGATTCCACATAATCGATTAGAATTAATGTGAATAAGACTAACATCGGCTAGGAACCCGAGCTCTACAGGGAGGTGCCCCGCGATGTCTGCATGATTAAGATCAATACCAGCAACAACAGAGATGTTGGGATCATCTAATGCATTGTCACAAAAGACACCATTATATGCACAAACATCAGGACCTTCCCAATTACTAGTGAAATTTGATGGATCAGAGTAAATAGCTCTTTTCCAAGCTTGAAGAGCAATGTAAGCTTTCTTTAGCCTAGCATTTGCAAATGTCAACTTAATGTTCTTTTCATATTCAACTGGATTTGGAAGATCACCAGTACCAGCGGTGAGCTGGCGACGAGCGATGAGAGCGGCTTCATTATCAGTTAATGCAAAAGAAAAGGATGAAAAAGATACAAGATTGAGGAGAAGAAAGCAACCTAAGGCCTTTATGTTTGGAGGATTAGCCATTTTTTGTTAAGATCCCCTAAGTCAGACCCAAGGCTGCTTATAGGAATCATGTTGGGAAGGAAAATGGATGGTGTTATATGGAGGTAGAAGGAGGATGGTTCAAGGTTGAGAGTTAGTTGATGTTTTTTGAATTAGTCCCACAAAATTTGGAGGGTTGTAAAGAATTTGATAGACAATTTTTAGGGGAGAGAATTGTTGATGACCATCTCTCAACCTATTGACAGGGAAAACCACCAATTATGTTTTTACTATTTACCGTCTAAAACTAGTGGATATTAATATTTGATTTAATTTTTGTGTATGGTAATATTTTCACACTCTTATCAGAACTTAGAAATATTGATAGCATAATAAATCATGGAGAAATACATAAACGTTTGACTATGCAGTACTTTTTTTTTTTTTTTTTTTTTGGAACACTTTGATTTTTTTTCTACATTTCGTTTTCTCTTTTTTTTTTCCCCCTCGCATTGACTAGTTGGATTTAAAACTATAATCATCATTATGTACTATTTACTAAAATAAAAAATTGAATTTCATTCTATACTCTTACATAATTTATAATTTATAAGTAACAAAAGGGACGAAGTCGATCATTTTATAGCAAAGTTTCCTGCAACAGATTTCAGTAAGCGAATTCAAAACTGACATTTACCTGTTTTTAAGCGTCCAACAATTTTGCGAATTCATCAAACGCAGAGAAGGTTTATATCAAGAAATATAACTTTGAAACATCTTAATCACAAAATCTTGACGAACTTTTAAATTTAATAATAAATGTTACATAGACATAAAGAGAAGTTAGGTGTATTAAGCTTCCGCTATGTGTGGATATATTATCAGATTTCACATAAAGCATCTTGTATTTGTTTTGCACATTATATTGTACGTGACTGAGGAACATAGGGTAACATTTATTACTCATCCACCGCTGCAATAAACGGAGACGAGTAGAGTTTAAAAGCAAACATTGCAATATTGGAGTTAGCCATGGACACAACACAATATTTGACCCCATACCCTATTGTCGAATAAAGGGCTGAAAGAGCTATGGAACTCATGAATTAATTAGCATATCAAAAACTGTAAGATGTTATGTTCTCTTTTCTTTCAATGATTTGGCCAAACTAGTCTTCAATCATATGCCTCTTCTTCATTGATGGTGGCCATCACTTTAGGAAGTAGGCGCTTCACCACATTTATAAATTTTAAAGGAGCAATTAATTACTTTTGTTGCAATTGATCTTCTTTGAAAAGCCATGGATAATATGAATATTCATATTATCTGTCGATTAATCTATTTTTTATCCGTATTAAATATGAGTCGGGTCTAATATTTTATTCGTTTTCTGTATTATCTGCTTTTGACTCGCCCATATCCGATCCGACCCATCCCGCCCGTTGCCACCCCTAGTGGCACGTGAGGAGCATGCTAAAGACAAAATTAAGGAAATAACTTTAAGTGTACTTTCTCTATTTAATAATATCTACTTTTAGATGATATAATCACACAATTTAACATTCTTTAAAGTATCAAAAGGGGAAATTAAACCGGAAGAAGCTTAGCGGTGTTCTTTCAGTTTAAACGGAGCACGTGCATTTCACGAGCCAATTTTATCAAAGATATATAACTACCGTTTGTCTTATAAATATACGAGAGACCAAACGTGCTCAGTTTTGATAAGATTAAAGAACTAAAACTGTTCAAATGCATATCTCATGGACTATTTTAGACCCCTCGTATATAAGGGAGTAGCTTTGACATTTTCTCCATTATGGTATATATAAAAAATTAGTCCTTGAAACAGATACTAAAAGAACGTGAACTTTTGATAGACTCCATGCATTTTTTCGATCGAAAGTGTTTGCAGACTGCATAACAATTACTCCTAATTCTTGTGTATAACACATGATCAGTTCATATCATAGTACAGGTAAATCATTCATCTACTATAAACTTAACAAGTAGATGTCACCTCTCCCATCCCATACAAAATATATACATGCATATATAGTCGGAAGGTGTTTGATAGAGCTATGGAACTCGATCGATTAGCATGCATATCGATCCAAAGGTGTAAAATGTTTTCTTTCGATGATTAATGGCTAAAACCAGATCTCAAGCATAAGCCTCTTCTTCATTGATAGTAGCCAACACCTTAGGAATTGGGCGCTTTACCACTTTCACAAATTTTGGTGGAGCAACTTCTTTTGCAAGTAATCTTAAGACTGCTGCAAACTTGGCCATTATATTGTATTAGTAATATCTTAAGTAAGGAGCTAGGAAGGAGAAAACGAAGAAGTAATTGAGGAAATAGAAAAATGAGGAGCTGTTACGTTGCTGAGAAGTAACATAAAGTGCGATGAATTTATAGGGTAAGACTAGTGTAACCTGTTCAATAACATTAAAGGTCCGCTTTGTACTTATATGCCTCCTCCTTTTTGTATTATTAATTGCATCAAGTTGTCTTCTCTGTGGAGAAAAAGACATGGCAACTAGAACCATCAGTAGTGGTGCCTGCATTTTTATTAAGGGGTATTAAAATTAAAAAAAATAAATACACGAATAAGTTAAGAGGATTCAATACATAATATATATACATAAATAATAATTTTTATCTATCTAAGTAGTGTATGTGGCTCCGCCATTGAGAACCACGACACCCGTAGCTCAAGCATCACCATATTTGGTAGGAAATTTAATGACCTTATCCAGAAATTATTTAACTTAAATACACTGATAGTATAAAAGTTCATACACTAATTTTAATCTGTAATAACAAGTTAGTTATCGTATGTATCGAATTATAAATTAATATTTACCAAGAAATTTACTAATAATTATTTAATATATGACCTGATTTATAAATAATTTTTTCATTATCGGCGCGTAGAACTTAAATTCGTCTAAAAAACAAGCCACGGTCATTCTTTCCTAGCAAAAAATTTCCAAAGTTTCGCACATCATTCTTGATTCTTGGGAATTTTCCTGTAGATTTATACCATCGAGGTCACTTCTTTAGTAAAAAGTGCTTATTCTGGTTAACTTCGCATTCCCATGTTATTGAGTCCAAAGTCCTATTATAAGTATTCAGTAAGTAAATCTCTCTTAATATTGTTCTCAATAGTTAGAAAAGTATAGCCATCAATTAACGTCACTTACAGGGGCGGAGCAACAGTATTGGGTGCAGGCTCGGTCGAACTCAGTACTTTTGTTCAAACTCTCGTATTTGTATTAAGAAATCTAATGAATATGTATAAATTATTAATTTAAAACCCAGTAACTTAAACCAATAATAATTCTGAACTCATAAGGTTGAAATTCTAGCTCCGGTGTAATCAATTATAGCAGGAAAGCTCGTGCAATTTATAGTATGAAAAGACTGATGAAATAACTCCAACAACAGAGGTTGCTGCGCATATAGTGCGGGGCCCCATGAATATGTGGTTGAAATCTTAGTGTTATCTTGAACCTCCAAACTTATCCAAATTAAGCCAGGGGAGCAGTCCCCTGTCCCGTCCTTATTTGTAACTTTCATATCATAAAGTCTTAATTTGTCTACCAATATATACACTCCAGGCAAACATGGTTTTGGTTAGCAAGAGAAGTTATTGCAGATAATTTCTGGTTTACTCTAAAGTCTATTTGAAGCAGTCTTGAAATCCATTTTTTAACGTAAAAGTTGCTTCCTGCTAAGTTACTAGCAGAAGCCTGATTTTGCTCTTTATTCTACTAGAACTAGAATAATAGTGCATCTATTTCAAGTTAAAACTTATACGTACAAGTTTCATATATGCACTGACGTATGTACTCCCCAGACTCATATTATGTGTCGTGTTTCTCTTTTACACGTCCCTTAAGAAAGATTAATTAAAAAGGGATTGGATTATTCTACCATTATTTATATCTTAAGATATAATCTCTCTTTATTGAATATCTATTCTATTTATGTGTTATCTCCATCTTCAAGAACAACTATTACCAAGGGTAAAAACGAAAAAAAACAATCGATTTTGTCTTGAACTTTTAAAATGACAAATAATTTGAGACAACTATTTTTAATAACCACAACTGTTAATATGAGACGGAGGGAGTAGTTTTTTATACAATCAGGTTAAATTAATCTATAGTAATAGGTAACTCTTCATCACAAGTCTTTTATGATAACATAAAAAATTGAATAATTCTGCTATAACTGAATAGATAAATTACGCTGCTAGTGGTAAAAATTCTTTAAAGTATTGACAGTATACATATATAACTTGCACAGTTTTGATTTGAGAAATCCTAATGATACCATGAATGCTTTACGGCATTCTCAAAAACAGTGGTAGAACCCTTTTTAATGTGATGATATTGATATACTTGAAAGGTGTTCTATTTGCACGAAATTCCTGTTTGATATAGCGGATATGTATAAAGTAAATCTTAGTTTTAATTTTCCTTGTGATGGACCTGAAAGAGAAGGTATATGTCAAGCATCAGCCTGGAGATCAAAAAGATAAACAATGAGAAATTTTAAACTACAAAACGTCTTCTGCACCTAAGGATAATTCTTGGACCATGAAAACATCTGTACAAGCAAAAACAGGCTGGATTCTGTGTAGTAATCGCCAAGTTATTCTCCCGAACGAAAAGCTGATTAATGAGCATAGGACATAAATATTCTGGTTAAGTGGAGAAACACAACAGAAATCTGATGATCATTACACAAACAAGAACTCATTATGTGGCCCTAAAACAGGTTCTTAAAAGGACTTGTGAGTGAATCACTGACATCTTGAAACAGGCCGTAGAGGGAGTATTGTCGGAGGTTTTTAACCTCATACCACGAGTTTAGCACGTCGTCATTCTTATCTGTGCCTGAGAATGCCAATTGTATTCCCACGTTGCAGTCAACGGATCCACCATTGCCATTGCACTTATTATTTGGGACTGCACAATCAGTCTTATTAAGGCAAACAAAAGAACCTCCGGTACATGAACCGCAGCCAAATTTCTTCCAAAACAAGTTCTGAAGAGTTCCCTTTTGAAATTCAAGAACCTAAATTAAAACAGAAGATAAAAGTCAATAATGCAACACAGCTTATGCTTTCCCATTTGTTTATGAAACTGCCCAAAAACTTACCAGAGTGAAGCTTGTAATGGTGTGAGTATTGTCTGCTACGAAAGCAGGCAGTGATCTGGCAGCATATTTGCGTCCAGCAAAGGCAACCATATAACCACCAGCTTTGCTCTGAGAATTTTGAACAATCATTAAAGACGATTGTGCATTTTGAATAGTAACTATTACTACTAAAAAACATTATAAAAGACCAGTATGAACAGTGATTGAAGAACATGTTGATAGTTAATTAACCAAAATGCTCGCAAATTTTGTTTGAATATCGCTTGTGGGGGCCAGCTTGCCTGCACCTGGACTAAAGCACCGAGCAGCACGTCTAGTCCACAAGCACAGGTTACTGTGGTAATCCTGCCAGCTAAGGATGAACAAATGGGATCACACCCAATTTGTAGCTTAAGATTTGGTTATATTGACTATATTTCATGACAGACATTCCATAATCTTAGAACGTGGCCGATTCTCCAGAAGTCTTATATTTATGGTTCATACGTTGATCAATTAGAGTGGCTTAGACATAAGAATGGGCTTCTGAAGAGCATCTATTTCTTCGTAAAGCTTCATCATTTTTCCTCAACTATGTCCACCTATTTGTATATGCTACATCTGATAGACAGATATTATCCCCACTGGCATTTAAGTCAGAGAACGAATATTTCTATGGGAAGTATGAATGCCGATTATTTTCCTACTCAAGATAAAACTCACCCCGCAAAAGAGAATTCCAAAGATTGGTTTACCGTAAACAACCTCTCTACCTTACCAGCTAGGGGGTAAGGTCTGCGTACACGCTACCCTTCCCAAACCCCACTTGTGGGATTAGACTGGGTCTGTTGTTGGTAGCTCAATAATCTGTAATAATTGAAGTGAAAGTTGACAATGGTCACCATCTTTCAAGTGGAAAAGAAATTATTGTAAACTAATCTAGGGAAAAAAATTCGTGGCTGCCATATGATTGGTCTAAGCATCTAGTTGGTTCAATTTTTGAATGGACGAACAGAAGTTAGATGAAACAGGTTGGTAATGAACAGGAGAAACAAAAGCTTGAGATACTTTTGTCTGCTGTATCTTTGTTGGAACCTAGAAATACTATCAAACATGTTAGAAAGTTAGGTGGAAGGTGACAAATTCCTATTGAATGACCTTGTCGTTTCTTCCCAAATGAAAGATTAATCTACATCATAGATGGAGATTGAACATTCAAGTAAAATGCACTCAACTAATAGTTAGTCCTCAAGGCAAAAGATCAAATATTTTAGTTTGCAAAACAGGCAAACTATCAAAAGAGGAAGAGAAACTGTTGCGGAAGCCAAATGTATATAGTGTGAATAAGTCACAACTACTATACCAAAATTATGACAGCCACCAAATAATAAATAGACAATAAAGCAACAACAAAAGGAACACCAGAATTTACGAGGTTCGGCCAATTTTGCCTACTTCCTCGGACACAACCAATATTTTATTCCACTCCAAAAATACAAGTGAAATAATACTAAAGAGAGAAGATACAAATGCCTTAAGAAGATATAAAGGCAAATGAGAGGTGTGTTTAAATCCTAAACATTAGGCCTCCTTTTATAGGGAAAATTCCATCCAACATTTTCTCTACCCACCGATGTGGGACTTTTGCCAAAACCAACAAATCTCCACCTTGGCAAAATTCCACATCTTCAATAACAAATTTTGGTTGTGTCTTCATCTTCGATCTTCAGTGTTCAACAATGTTGATCAAATCCAAACAATGTTGAAACTTGATCGCAGTCACTACTTTTGTCAGCATATCAGCAGGATTCTCTGTAGTATGAATTTTCTTAACCGTGACTCCACCTTCTTCGATGATTTCTCGTACGAAATGATACCGAACATCAATGTGCTTCGTCCTTGCATGATAAACTTGGTTTTTCGCTAATTGAATAGCACTTTGACTATCACAAAAAATTGTGATACTTTTTTGTTCAATACCAAGCTCCTTTAGCAACCCTTGAAGCCAAATTGCCTCCTTTACAGCCTCTGTAATAGCCATGTACTCTGCCTCTGTTGTAGACAAAGCAACTGTTGACTGTAAAGTAGACTTCCAACTAACTGGTGCCTTTGCAAAAGTAAACACATAACCAGTAGTTGATCTTCGTTTGTCCAGATCACCCGCAAAATCTGAGTCACAATATCCAACTACAGACTGATTGCTTTCCTGCTCAAAAACTAACCCAACATCTACAGTAT
>MCJB01000031.1:0-20468 GCA_002018475.1 Nicotiana obtusifolia
TATATATATAGTATAATATAGTATATATATACTAAATATATTGCACGCACGCTCCGTAATACACTTAATTGCATATTAATCCCTTTTATTACAAAAGCACTAATGGCTTACATTTATTTTATTTAGACATGCAGTAAATACAAAATTGAGGTTAATTTTGGTAAAATGTTAACAAAAAAGCGACCAACATTGGTCGCTAATATATATACTTTTATATTAGCGACCAACTTTGGTCCCCAAAAGAAAATCTGATTTATTGTAATTTTCCCGATAAAAAATTCCTCCAATAAGCGACCAAAGTTGGTCTCCTAATTAAAATCTGATTTAATTTAATATTCCAGGAAGCGACCAACTTTGGTCGCCTATATGCCCATAAAATTCCCTACAATAAGCGACCAAAATTGGTCGCCAAACTAAAATCGGATTTAATTTAATTTTCCAGAAGCGACCAACTTTGGTCGCCTATATGCCCATAAAATTCCCTAAGATAAGCGACCAAAGCTGGTCGCCAAAATAAAATCAGATTTAATTTAATTTTCCATATAAGCGACCATCTATGGTCGCTTTTCTCCCCATAAAATTTTCCTTCCATGAGCGACCAACTTTGGTCGCTATTTTTAAACGTGGGTCCAGATGGGCGACCAAAGTTGGTCGCCAATTATGAATTTTCTTTGACCAACCTGGTCTGACCAGTCTGGTCAAAATGTTGACGATTTTGGCGACGAGTTAGCGACCGTCTTTGGTCGCTTCTGGATTTAAGTTTTTTTTTTCATTTTTTTTTCTAATTTGGCGACCAATTTTGGTCGCTTTTTGTGGTAGACCAACTTTGGTCGCTAATTGTTGGTCTCTAAAACCCTGATTTTTAGTAGTGGAACAATCCAAAGCTAGCCAAATGCCATATAAAATAATCAATATATGCTCAAAAGATAATAATTTAGCTATTAGAGTAATTACCGAACCCAATTTGGAAGATTCCTAAAATTCACCTCCGGGTCCACATGCCCGAATTTCGAAAATTTTCGAAGATATTTGTTATCTATAACCTTACTAACTCAAATATATAAATTCGCCCAATTCCATAATCGTTTTCGTGGTTAATCCCGTTTTTATCAAAACCTATATTTTTTTTAACTAAACCCATACTTTTCACAATTTTACATGTTAAAATCTACTTATAATCTATGTATTTAACTTACATTGGAAAGAAATTACTTACCTTCAATAGCAAGGTGAAAACCTTTCTCCAAGAAGCTCCAAAATCGCCCAAGAGATGAAAGAAATGAGTAAAAAATGGCCTAAGTCCCGACTTAAATGAACCTCACTGCCCAACGGTTTTCGCACCTGCGGCTACGCTTTTGCAGACAAAATCTCACAGGTGCGGACCAAGCCCAGGTCCACCTCCCTCGCTTCTGCGGACAACGGCTCGCTTCTGCGAGCCTGCTTCTACGGCGTACACGTCGCACTTGCGACCTTCCCCGCTTCTGCGATCAACTCCTTCGCACCTACGCGTTCGCAGGTGCGGTTCCTGCTTCGCTTCTGCAATCACTGGCCAGCCTACGGTAGGCCGCTTCTACGGGAATTAGCTTGCTTCTGCGAGCTCGCACCTGCAGTAGGTTCTTCGCAAGTGCGATTACACCAGAACCCTGCTGCTTCAGCCTTTCTTTCAAGCCCTAAATTTATCCGTGCATCTCACTAATAGCACCTCAGACCCTCCAGGCCTCGCTCAAATATACCAACAAATTCTTAGACATAAAACAAACTCGCTCGAACCCTCAGAATGCGTAAAACAACATCAAAATTTCGAATCACACTCAAAATCAAATTGAATCAACTTATGAACTTCAAGTTCTTCCAACTTGCTCCGAACGCACCAAATCATAATTAAACTACTCAGAATGACACCAAAATTTGCGTGCAAGTCCTAAATCACCATATGAAACTATTACCGGGCTTAGAATCAACCGGACCTTGATATCACCAAAATCTACTTCAAACCAAATTTAAAGAACTTTAAACCCTCAATGCGCCAACTTTCAACTTCATGCGCTGAAGCGCTCCCGGATCATCCAAAACCCGATCCGAAATCATCATGCGAAACTATTAGGGACCGTCAAATCCTGATTCCGAGGTCATTTACTATAAATGTTGACCCAAGTCAAACTTAACCTTTTAAAGCCAATATTAAGGAACTAAGTGTTCCTATTTCAACCCGAACCTTTCCAAACCCAAACTAACCATCCCAGCAAGTCATAAAACAACAAAAAGCACATACGAGGAGTCTTATTAAGGGAACGGGGTTTTAGAAAGCAAAACAACCGGTCGGATCGTTACACCTTGTTTACGCTCGTGAAAGTAAATTAAATCGATTGCTTGTGGTATTACATTACAACTTTAATTGATTTGGCCTAGAATATAAACTAAGAGTCCACCAAATATCATATAAAACCAAGTTTTCTATCTATTTTTACAGCAAAGAGACAGAAAATAAATGACACACAATCTTTACGTGAAAACTCCTTAACTCATTGCTCTTCTCAACTCGAATTATATTATTAAAGGTCGATTGGTTCAAGAAATTATGTGGTTATCTCGATATAAATTTGAGATTAAATTTATCAAGTGTTTGGTTGAAGGTATTATCTAAATCATTATTTTTTTTATATTAAAATCTTGATATTATTTATCCCGTATAGAAATTAGGATTGATTACCAGATTATAATTTTAATTATAATTTTAGAATTATAATCCTGAGATATCTTGATTTTGAACTAAATGACCCCAAAATGTATAAGCATAATTATACTTATTAGTGAGCATCCTGGCGTACCAATTTATATGTTGAACATGAACTTCACTTAGAAAAAAGTCTGAAGATTTATGTAGAGATAATTATTATTTTATATGCTAAAACTCACTATACAAGAAACAACTGTTATGTACGGTTAAAGAATCAATTGGAGATGATTAAAATGTTACAAAATAAAATGAAATAATTCAAGCATAAATACTTATATTTAAACATAACTTATAAAAATCAATAGTAGAAGATTAAAGCATAAAAATAAAATGAAAAACTTAAGCACAAATATTTTTGTTTGAGCATGAATGTCTGAAAATTTGTCCATAAATTATCATTTCACTTAAATATTATTTTAAATATTAAATTTGCTATTACACACTCTTTATGTCGAACCTCCACACTAATCAAGGTCATCTATTACTAGAGTAAGTCTACACTCAATATTTACATCAAATTAAATAATGCGTAACTTGTGTATTTTTATATGTTAATTTATCACTTTACTATGATTAAGTACTATTATATTATATTTTTGACCACTGAAAATAAATTATTTATTTTTATATAAATATCGAGTATGAATAAATATTTGCTCGACCAAACCTATTTTATGACAAAATTTCGACCATATTAGAATTTTTTCTAAAATATTTTTCACCCCAAATATATTGGCACAATTACGACCATTAAGAAAATAACCCCTCTTCAGCCTTTCATTTTTCTTCTTTTACACACGCTCCATTTCTTCATATTTTGTCCCACATTCCAATTTCCCAATCTGCAACTTTCTCTTTCCCTTTCAAAAAAATCTCAGAGAGGAAATGGCGGATCAGCTCACCGACGATCAGATCTCTGAGTTCAAAGAAGCCTTTAGTCTCTTTGATAAGGATGGAGATGGTAATATTTTAATACATATTTTGAAGTTTTTTTTCATTTTATAATCATTTTCCCCCTCAGATCCAGTGCTTGGTTCTTTGTATTTTACAAATTTATGTATTTATATTTTACGGTCTTGCTTTTTCTGATTGATTTGTGTTTGAGTTCCTATATTCCTAAGCTGACATAGTTACTCGGGACCTGTGGTGGTGAGAGATAGCAGGTCTTAGGTGAAATAGTTGAGGTGTGCCGAAGCTAAAAAGAACACCACCGTTATTTAAAAAAATTGTGATCTATGGTTGATTTGATGTAACTTTCGAAAAGAGTGAAGGGTTCAAAGCACGAGAGTCAAAACATCTAATTTTCGCTATTAATTCAATATGGTTTACATTTTGGTCACAAATTGTTTTAACTACATAGGAAATATTTGAATCTTAAGTGAAAAAGGGCTAGTTTGACTTTTTGAATAGTAATACTATCGTATAAAGTTGGTGACAAAGGGAATATTTGATGTGATTTCATTATGGAGAAAATTTACACTTTTGGGTCACATTGGATATGTTATTTCCTCTTTGTTGTTATTTCGATTTTATTTCATATTGGTTTGATTTTGCACTCGGGGTTTGATTCAGTTCTTAAAAGAAATGGATATGATGACCTATCTATGTGAAGTTGATGGGTTTTAATGTTGTTAAATAGCTCAATTTTAAATATTGTTAAGGCTTCATGGGATCTTGAAGGCTGTTTAGCGGTGACAGATTGAATTTTTGTTTGGGATCTTTACACAAATAGCCGGCGGAATTTACTGAATACTTCTACTAGTCGGTATACATTGATTATACACTAATTATATAATATGGACTATACATATATTATATTAGCCGATTTTTAAGTTTAAGCGGTTGGGTGCCTTTTTAGGTTGATTCTTCTTATTTTGGGTTTCAATCACAATGGGAACTGGTTGAAGTTGGTTTTGATTGAAATCAGTTGACAAGTCCGGAAAAGGTTTGTACCTTTTAGGTGTTTTCTATTGTTCGCCGATTCGTGTTTTGTTTCTTGTGATTTGTTCATCTGTTACGGAACCGTGTACAAAATCTCTTCACACTTGGTTTTATAGAATTTGTTTACTTGAATTCTCTTCTGACGTTTTGGTACAAGTTACTTTTTCAGAAACCAATTCGGCTGATGTCCTTTCTTCTATATTTGACCTATGGAGCAATTTAGTTCATTATTCTGGTGAATATAGAAAGCTTATCAGTAGATGGTCACTGTAAAACGTCCTTTCCTATTTACTATGTATACGTGTATGGGTGTGTGTGTACATACATATGCTTGTTTATCGTGATATCACTCTAAATCCTATTTAGTCGAATTAGGTATGTCATTTAAACAAAGTAATTTTCTTCTGGTGTCTTTATCTTTTATGGATTCTGGGGATGAGCTGGCGAATACAAATGAGCTTCCTTCTCAGATTAAGATGATGGTGCTGCTATTTTGGCAAGAACAACTTATTGTATTTTTTTTGGCAAGTTCAGTAACAACTATGCCTCAGATCCTAACAAGTTGGGGTAGATGTTTTTTATTTAAGCTCAACTCATGTCGTTATCATATACCAAAATAAAAATAAATTGAATAATAAGTTAAAATAATTCTATTATATAGGAGAGCGAAGATCTCGACTTGTTTGCTTCATGTCAAGATTGGAATAAGGAGAGATGCTTTATGCAGTGATTTGCACCTGAAGATAGCAAAACCTTTTTTAGTTGTCATGAATCTTCCAACCAAACATATCTTGATTTCTGTATTCTCTTTAGAAAGAATAGTCCTGTTTTTTATCCTATATAGATTGAAGTGATTAACTCACTTAGTTATGTCGCTCATCAGTTTCATTTCTGGTTCAAATCCGTGCTGTTGGATTCAGATGATTTATACTCCTTTTGTGAGAACAAACCGGTCTAAGTCCCATGTTAAACTTGTTTCTCTAACCTAGGGAAATAAGGAAAAAAACAGTAAGTTTTATAAGCAATTTCAATGATGGCTATAACTGTTCACTAATTATCTCCATATATGCTGCAGGTTGCATCACAACTAAGGAGCTTGGAACTGTAATGCGGTCATTGGGGCAGAACCCAACCGAGGCTGAGCTTCAAGACATGATCAATGAAGTTGATGCTGACGGAAATGGGACCATTGATTTCCCAGAGTTCCTTAACCTGATGGCTCGCAAGATGAAGGACACTGATTCCGAAGAGGAGCTCAAGGAAGCTTTCAGAGTGTTCGACAAGGATCAGAACGGATTCATCTCAGCAGCTGAGCTTCGTCATGTCATGACAAACCTAGGCGAGAAGCTTACAGATGAAGAGGTCGATGAGATGATCCGTGAAGCTGATGTGGACGGTGATGGGCAGATCAACTACGAGGAGTTCGTCAAGGTCATGATGGCCAAGTGAGAACTGATGAATCCAACTTTTAATCTTTATTAGAAGTAAAGATACGAAAGAGAAGGAAACAGGGCAGATAAGTTTGTTGAGATTCTGTTTCAAATTAGGACATATTTACCTGTCTCAGTGCTTGCCTATTTTCCTATTCGCATTGTTCTATAGTGTTGTTCTTCAGTATATGCCTGTTTGCCCTTTTCCTTGTCTTAGTAGTTTGGGTTGTTAGTAACTCCTGGTAATTTCTTCCTGAATTCGGTATTGTGAACCTATGACGTGTTGAACTTTTTTGTTTTGTATTCCAAATGACTAATTTCGTTGATATTCCAAATTCTTCTTTATGCTTTTATATGTGTTTTTTGTGTTTTCTTGATTTGCATTAACTTGTAGCAGTTACACAACTTGGTTTCTGTTTTGCATTGGTATGCTTGACTTTGAGCTCGAGGCGTTCCACATCTCAGGCTCATTTAAGGTTTTGAAGGTGTAGGACATATGTGGCATAAATTGTATGACTGTACTTCCAACATCCTTAGCAAGATCATCTGGAGTTAGCTTCTTAATTTTTGCCTTTTGTTTTACCTGGACCATAGTTAACTGGAGCAGTGCAGTTATGTGGATGATTGAAGCAGATAGTAGGTACATTTCTTTGTGGGCGGAGTTAACTGTCACTTGTGATTGTGGGAGGTAGCATGTACTCGGTGCGAGAGGTGCACGCAAGTTGCCCCGGACACTACTCAAGGAATGGGTATAACCATTCAGTCAATTCCTTTGGGTTCCCCTTTCATGCACACATGCCCTAGGCCTGGGTTTTGGAACCATTAAAAAATTTGTGGTCAAGTCTGATTCTTGTGTCATAATTTTGCGAAATCCGATACAGATACTACTTTAAAGGAATGAGAAAGAGAGGTAGACTCCAGAAGGCACCGGATAGTGTAGTCTAACGGTTAATAAAGTAGGTGACGACTATGGGATATTAGGGTTCAAATATCCACACAGACGAAAATTGCTTGAGTGCTTACTTATGCCTACAATTTTTTGACAACGATAGTAGTTGGGTCATCTTGCGTGCACGTCAACTATCACATTTGCTACTTGCTAACTTCCACAAGCATAGGTATTACGTAACTCTACACATCAGCATGGATCTCCTTCTATCTCGGGAAAACTTAATATTATGAACTTAATCTTATTATTTCTTTATTATAATTATGCTTTTCCATTGGAACCGAATGGGAATTTAGTCTTTTGCCCTTTTTCTGTTTTTGTGGGTTAAATGACGGACAGAAAAGGACTTTGGGCTGAAGAGGTGACTCCACGAGCCAGCAAAAAAGAGAGAAATGGCAGCCGAGGACGTGTTTGGAAAAAATGGCTATGCTTTTCTCGTTAATAGATCTTTATCCAAAAACAAGAAAGAAAAAAAAAAAAAACAAAGGTAAGAGAATTTAAAGAAAAAATAGAGAAAGAAAGTTTAATTGAAAAAAGGTAATAATTGATTTTTCAATTTTTTTCTTTCTCTGGCCAATAGGTCCATATCGAGTCTGATCATGAAATTATTATAATCACATAATGAAAATTATCTTATACTGAGAATTACTTTCTCTGTCTTGATCTCATTTTACTTAGGTTGATTTTTTGAATACTTTAGCTTAATAAAACATGTGAAGAATTAACCTAATAGCCGTCGGTCCAACTGCTTAAATTTCTAGCAATAAAAAACCTCCCCAATAAAAAACCTCCCAAATATACAGCTGCATCGAACTCCTCATCTAGATTCAAAGATGGACGCAAAATATTACTATAAATGCCCAGCTGCGTCAAGCTTTATTTCTTCATAACTAGAAGTAAATTCAGAATGTAAATTGATAAATACAAAATATTAGTACTACTTTATTTTCCGTGAATGCAAAATACTGCTTCACTATTATTCAATTTTGATGATGGTGCAAACTTAGTAAAAATATAAAGGTTTTGAATGTCTAGCCCACACCCACTCTATATATATATAATATAATATCTGTAGAGGCAGATTTATAATTTGAAGTTTGAGTTATAAATTGAAGTTGGTGGATTCTGGAGTTTATTATATGTCTACATTCAACGGATTCCTAAACAAATACACAGGTTTTAGACCGAAGTTACTGGTACTTTCCATGCTAGCTCCGTCCCGACTGTCGTCTGTGTCCAAAATCATAGCCGTTGGTGGTGGCGCGCTCGGAATGACACAAGAACTCATACAACGGATAATATCAACCGCGCAATCCTGAAAGCATTTATCTGGCGCTGAGGTGCATTTAACAACACAACTGATTGCTTTTGTGCCACAAGTGACCGCACATGGCGATATAATTGATTGGCCTTGAGTATGCTGGAATAGTATGGTGGATGCAGAAATGAGCATAAGTAAAGCTAGAGAATGAATTGGTAAAGTTTTTGCAAGAATAGCCATAGTGGAATATGAACTTGAGAGTTGCATTATTGTTTTTGAGTTTATATAAGGGGGAGATGTAGAACAAAGTTTTTAGTTTTCTGTTATGGACAACTTGTTCACACAAAATATGTGAACTAATCTTGTTAGAGTAAAGAAGAGACTTATTTTAATTACAAACGGCAACCATTTGAATATGAGATTTTTACTTTTCTATATTACATATGAAACTTTATTATCTTTCCTAATCAAGTTTTAACTTAATTATACGGCTATATATAATTTAACAAAAATATACCAAATAATTTTAAAATGAGTATTCCTTTATATTAAGAATTGAATAAGGAATTAGTTCCCATCCTTATTCTCTCTCCCTCCTGCGCTCTCTCTCTGTCTCTGTTTCTCAATCTCTCATTCTCTGTTCTTTCCCCAATTTTTCTTCTTCTGATGTTCTCTATTTTTTATCCTTTCATATTGTATATATTTTTAATAGAATTCATCAATGGATTTCAATCATTTTACTATAGAGTTTTAACTTAGCAATTTCCTTTCATGTTGCATAATTGGTGTTCAAATTAATAAATTGACAATCAATAAATTTTGAAGGTGTTTGACTCTCCACCATTGACAGCCATTAAAAAGCTTTGAAGCTTTGAATTTGAATTTGAATTTTCAAAAATCATTATTTATTTGGATTAGGTGTTGTTACAAACAATTGATAATATTGTTTGGAGTTTACATCTTAATTTTGAGGGTGTTTGGTGAAGATTAGACTTGATTTCGACTGAATTTCAGATTGAAACTCGAATAAGAAGAAGGAAGAATAACACATGACATACAATATACTTATGAAATTGTAGTAAAGCTGTATTATAATTGTATGTAAATTGTATTATGTAGTAGTTATATTTTTTTTTATTTGAATGTTGTACGAAAGTTGAAAAATAGTTGTATAAAATTTGTATTTAAGCAATACTATCTTTTATCTAAGATTGTTGATATGTATCAAAATTGTATTAAGAGAGTGTTTTGATTGGAACTTTAGAGAGGAAGAAGCACGCACCACATACAAAATATATACAAATCAGATACAATATGAAATATACAAAAGACATATTGTATAAAATTTATAGGAAAATTATATTCAAGTTGTATGATATTGTAGTATGTATTTAAATTGGGTAAAAATAATGTATGAAAGTTGTAAATAAGTGTATATTATATAATTAGTTGTATGAAATTTATTTTTAGTATGTACGGTATTGTAGATATATTAATTTGTATTAAATATGTACGAAATTTATTTTTAAATTTGTATGTTGTTGTACCATCAAATTGTATAATATTAATTTTAAGTACGATGTATCCATTTTAGTGCTGAATTAAATAGGTTTCTTTAATTGTGATAGATTAGTGTATTGGGTAAGTTAACCAATCAAGTGAAGCAGAATATTTTACTGGCGCCGCACGATAGTCGTTAACCTCGTATCTTTGGACAAATATTGATACATATCAACAACTTTATGTAAAAAGATAGTGTTGATAACTTAAATATAATTTTTATACAACTATTTTTTAACTTTCATACATCATACATCATACATCATACATCATACATTTTATATATATATATATATATATATATATATAACTACAACATAATATAATTTACATACAATTATAATATAATTTTACTATAATTTTATAAGTATATGGTATGTACAATATTCCAATTGTTTGCAACAACCCAATTCAAATAAATAGTGATTTTTGAAAACCCAAATTCGAATTCAAAGCTTTATGATAGATTAGTGTTTGAATCTTCAATTCCTGCGACCTTCTTACTAGGTGCTGAATTCATCTCTTAAAAAATACTATCAAACTGCAGGATAATCCAATTTTCAAGAGAGCACAATACAAATCGAAGTATCACAAGTTTGAATTCAATAACATACTTGCAATGTTAAAGTTCCATACTTAGTGGGTAGCAATGTAAAAAAGAAAAGGATAAATCAGTGACAAACTGGAGGTTACTTTATTAGGTTGATTGGCAGAAGACAACTTTTAAGCTTACCTTATTGAGAGAGAGACGGTGAGAGAGACTGATGAAGAAAGAAAGAAAAATTGATGAGAGAGGCGGAGTGAGGAAAGAGGAGAGAAGAGAAAAAAAAGAAAAGGATGTAACTAAATCCCCTAATTTAAGGCACTAATAATGGATTATATATAATTTGTAAGTAATCCTTGTTTAGGGTGGGAAATATATAAAACTAGGACAATTTTGGTGAATAAGTGTTAAATATTATATAGCAAGGAAAAAATCCAATATAATTCACAAGGGTTACTCACTGTCGACAACAGTATAATCTACGGACTCATGGGAACTCTGTAGTTTTTTGTTCAGACCATGTATATATATAAGAATCCATAAACTCTAACCTTGGATTCGATTTTGGTTACTCACCGTTAGAGGCTGATCCAGTATTTGAATTTTATGGGTTCAAATAGTAATTTTACCACATCTCGTCTAATTTAATGAGTATAAAATTTATTATTTATATATATTTAATAATAGGGCAACAAGGTATGAATGAAAACTATTGGTTCAGTTGAACCCAGAGCTTCTACATTGAAAATTATTTTTTATTGTGGTAAAGTTGGGAAGGGGAGTCATGGCATAACAGGTAAAGTTGCTGCCATATAATCAAGAGGTTACGGGTTCGAGCCGTGAAAACAGCTTCTTGCAGAAATATAGGATAAGACTGCGTACGATAGACCCTTGTGGCGCAACTTTTTTCTGAACTTCGCGCATAACGGGAGCTTATTGTCCCGAATTTATTTATTATTATTTTTTTAAATCTTTTATTGATTGACTTTGTTTAGTATAATTTGACTAGTTTCAACAAACTTTAATTTTGATCGGCTTGGTGTTGGTACATAAAGTTTTTGGCCTGCGTTATAATCCAAACCTTAGGCTCGAACAATGGCATACATAATATTTTGTGCAAATAATATCATCGTATTGTTCCTATGATTTAGTACGTCTTGTGAAGGGAAACCTAAAATTACAAAAGAAAATGAGCTTTGTGTTCAAATATGTGAAATTGAATTACTTACCTAAAGGAAAAAATAGCACCACAATCACTCTGAGGTCAAGTACACAAGTAGAAAGTAAATTGTCTAACTGAAAAAGCAAAACTGAAGTTCAATGTATAACTCAATCCCTCTCAAATTATTTGCCGTATTTTTATTTTATATACCCCTTAAAAAATATTGAATTTTAAGAAATTTTAAATAATTTTATCTTTATTTATATTTTAAGATATAATTTTTTTCATTAAATATTTACTCTATTTATGTGCTATCTCCTTTTCAAGAACAATTACTATTAAGGGTGTGGGAAAAATAAACTTTAGTTTGTCTTGAACTTCTAAAATGACAAATAATTTAGGACAACTATTTTTAAAAACCTCGACAGATAATTTGAGACAGAGCAAGTATATTTTAAGAATATTACGGTCTCGTTTGTCGATCAATTATTTTTTACAAGTTTTTAGAAATTTTTCAAAAATGAGTTTTTCAAAAATCAAAAAGTGATTTTGACAACTTTTTAAATTTTCAGAAAATTTTTTTCATCGCTCATAAAACTGCAACATTTTTATAAGTGAAATACATGTCCAAACATAATTCCAAATTTCAAATATCATTTTTCAACTTAACTCCAAATACTATTTTTTTTTTCTTTCCAAAAATTACAATTTTATGCCTACTACATAGTTAAATACATTGTTTTCCCAAATATTAAACGTGGGTTAATACATTTGATTCACTTCAATGTATGGGGAAGCGGAAGAGGTCAACAAGAGCCACGTCATACTAAATCTGCAGGACCATCTCATGTCACCCCAATTTTTATGGGATTTTTTCGAATATATACGAAATTTTAAATTTATTATTTCAATTTATTTAAGTTTTTCTATTTAAAAAATTAACTAATATTTTTTATAAAATATATACAAATTCGTTCAAATCCTATAATACATATGCAACTTGAATACAATTATTTGTACAGAATTCGATCAAAAAACTACAATTTACATATAATTTATATACAACCGATAATCATCAAAATCACTTTGAATCTTCACCAAATTCTTTTAAAATTGAGATATAAACTCTAAAGGATATCCCAATCATTTGCAACAATAATCCAATCAAACAAATAATAATTTCGCAAAATTGATTTTTGAATTCAAAGTTTCGAAACTCTTTTAATTGCTGTCAATGAAGTTTTTAATGGATTAAAAGGGTTTCCAATTCAATCTACTCGCTTATGATTAATACGATTTAGTTTATTGATTCCAAGAAATAATAATACCTATATTAGAAATTTACTGAAGATTCAGCTATTGACTTTACTGCATTTGTATCCAATACTAGTATATAGAATTTACGGGTTCGACCCATGGAAACAGGCTCTTGCAGAAATGCAGGAAGGCTGCATACAATAAAATCTTGTAGTCCGGCCCTTTTTCGGATCTCCCGCATAAGGAGAACTTAGTGTACCGAACTGCCTGTTGGAAAAATATTAGATTATGGAGAATAAAATTTAGCTTGAGGCGTGTCAAAGTCACTGTCCTTAAGAATATTTCGCCTACACTGTAATAAATAAAATTAAGCGTACCCTCCAGAATTCAACAAGCTCTTCTAGTATAATTAAAAACAAAAACAACAAAGATTAACAAAATAAACCTAGCACAATGGAAAAAAATAAGAAGGAAATCACACTTTTCAGGATGTAAAACCAAAGAAGTATAAATAGTGCAAAGAAATGCACAATCTGATATGAAAACTGTCCAACCCATAAAGGCTTTTCAAAGCTTCCAAAAACGTTAAAATCCAAGCATACAAAAACGCTAAAATCCAAAGCCATTAAGGCTATCAAATGGTCAATTATTCTGTTACAAATATATATAAGATAATTACTATAATAATGACTCATTAATATAATTGTCAGAAAATGAATCTAGACATAGTTTTGGAATATTTCTTTCTGAGTTATCAAAAGTATTTTTCTATCACTGCCTACTGATATATATATTAAAGGAACATGGCATTTTGAGTTGATACGGACAGTTATTCTACTGTATGAAGTTAGTAGGCTACGGAAATCTAAAAAATGTGCAAAAACAACTTTAGGGTTAAACGTAATTAATTGATTTTTCAATTTTTTTTGTCTCTTGGCCAATAGGTCTATATCGAGTCTGATCATGAAATTATTATAATCACATAATGAAAATTATCTTTTGTTGAGAATTACTTTCTCTGTCTTGATCTCAATTTACTTTGGTTGATTTCTGATTACTTTAGCTCACCCAAAAATGTGAAGAATTAACCTAATAGTCGTCCACCCAACTATTTTAATTAAAAATAGTCGTCAGATGTATAATATATATAACTCATGGATCATGAATAGTATATGTGTAACCATTATAATCATTTATACTCTATGTATACCTTCGCATAAATCTTTAGGTGAACAACGTCAGAATGATCTTAAGACTTAGAGCCTGTTTGGAAAACTACAGAGAAATTAGATTTAGGTGTAATTGGGTGTAATTATACTGTTTGTCATGTTTATCTGGTCCATAGAATTGGGCATAATTGGAGAGATATAATTACACTGTCCAATTCTCAAGGGGGAGGTGAGAATTTGTGGTAATTACACTCTGTAATTACAATGTTACATTTAATTTCTTTCCTTTTTGTTTTATTTTAATTTATTTTCTTTATAACTTTTTATTTCCATTATTTTAATTTTATTGATTTATTTTTTCCTTTTAATTCTATGTAATTGCTCCTATATTTTATTTCTTATTTGTTTTATTTTCTTCATTTAGCATAACAACGTTATTATTCTAGTTTTTGAAACTACATCTCCTAATATTAGAAATAATGAGTTATTGACAAACTTGGCATATAATGAGTGATGTCATTAAAGTAGAATTTCGTTGTTGAATAAGGTTATAAATTTATCATGTTTCCTAATCTTAAGTTGTATTGGAACTCATTTTTATTATGTTTGAAATTTGACATATGTTAAACTATTTTTTTTTTTTGGATTTTGAAATTGTGTTATATTTATGGTTCCGGTTTAATTGTTTTATTGTGTTATATTTGATTTGGTAGTATTGGCTTGTTATTTCACATTGCATGTTGTTCATTTTTTAGTTAGAATTGATAGATTAGTTTTGTCAAACATTTGAATAATGTTATGATATTATATTTAAAAATATTAATTTATTTTATCAAATATGCATTCTATGATGTTCTTACAAAACGTATGTTTTTAGTTTTTATAATTAATTAAACTAAATATTATTAATTTGGAAAATATATATCAATTATTTTACAATATAAGGTAAAAATATATGATTACAAATTAATGCATATTCAAGGAAAAAATATGCATCTTAATTACCAAATATAATATCATTTAAACTTATAAAAAATTATTTACACGCATATATTTACTATATTAACTTTTTAAGTTTTGATAACTACTTCATTTAAAATTTAATTTAACTGTGTAATTACACTTGTACAACTAAACAGTATGCTTGTAATTACATTGTATATCATTGTAATTACTATATTGTGCAATTACTAGGTTGTGTAATTACTATCCTAGTAATTACACCAATTATAATTACCAGATGGCTTTCCGAACAAACCCTTAGTATGACGTCTTGAATGATTTTGAGACTTCGTTTAAAGTCTAAGGGGTCATTTGGTACGAACACAAGTAATGCAGGGATTAGTAATGTAGGTATTAGTAATGCAGGGATTGTAGTGTTGGGATTATTTTTTATCAAGTATTTGGTTCATTGTATTAAAAATTAGTTATGAAATGTATAATCTAAGCTTGTGTTTGGTTTAAAACTGTACAAAATCTTCTTTACAATTATAGCCTTGAATATTCTTCTTTCTGTATATAAAGAAATTTAGGAAAAAGGTTTGAGGGGCGGTTTAGTAATTTTAGGGTTTTATCCAGGTATAGTTAATGCAGGGATTAGTAATCCCTTGGTTTTCTTGGTATTAGCTAAGCCCTCCTATGAGGTATAAGTAATCCATGTATTAGGTATGCATAAATTGAATTGAGCAACCAAACATTGTATTGGACGGATTAAATTTTTATACAGAAATTATTTTATTTAGTACAGCCTACCAAATGACCCCTAAATGCATAAGATATATGGTTGTTCACAATGATTTTAAGACTTTGTATAAAGTCTAGAATGATTTTAAGACTTTGTATAAAGTCTAAATGAACCACATATATTTAGAGCAAATAATTGGTTCTAAATGAAAAGAAAAAACATGCACTTAATAGGCTTATATTTGATTAATTTAAATATTTCGAATCAAAGACCATGAATGGTTAGCACACACTCACTCCCTAAATGATATGTATACATATATGTCCGTTTAGAGGCGGGTTTAGGATATGAAGTTCATGAATTATATATTGAAGTTTAAGAGTTCTGGAATTTATTATATATCCACATTCAGTAGATTTTTCAACTAATACATAAGGTTCAGATCAAAGTTGCTAGTACGTTTCATGCTAGCTCTGTCCCGACTGTCGCCCGTGTCCAAAAGCATAGCCGTTGGTGGTGCCGGGCGCTCTTTGATACAAGAAGTCATACAATTGATACTTTCAACCGCGCAATTCTGAGAGCATTTATCTGACGTTGAGGTGCATTTAACAACACAAGCGACTACTTTTTTGCCACAAGCGACCACACATGGCCCTATACTTGTTTCACCTTGAGCATGGATTTTGGTAGATGCAAAAATAAGCATAAGCAAAGCTAAAACATGAATTGGTGAAGTTGTTGCACGAAAAGCCATAGTGAAATTAGCGGGACCAAAGTTTATTGTCTTACCACTTGGTTCTTGTATGATAATATAATATCTTTTCAAGAAAATGATACGAAAACATAAATTTGACGTGACATTATATAGGGGATGTAGAGCGAAGTTTTGAGTTTTCTGTTATGGACAACTTTATTCATACAAAAGATGTGAACTAATCTTGTTAGAGTAAGGCAGGCAGATTTACAAACGGCAATCCCATTTGAATATAATTCGAGAGGGTGAGTTGTTACTCACCATTACGTATATAGGGGGTTGAACTATTATTATCTTTCAGACGTTGTATATTGTAATTTGACCTATTTTAACAAATCATTTTTTGCTTGCGGCTGAAAATATTTATATTCGGTTGCTAAAAAAGCATATAAGATTTATATATTTTTTTGTATATAACATGCATAAATACATATACATACAAAACATATTTATATTTTCGACCATTATGTTGAGAACAACTATCCGATATCATTTTTCCTTTCAAGGAACTTTAATTTTTGTCGGCCTGGAGTTGGTGCATCGTTTTCAATGGCGTATACAGTATTTTGCTTAAAAGATATTATTAACATATTGTTATGCTAAAATTCTACAAGTTGAGAATTCTATGATTCAGAGAGTTTAGAAACGTCACCTAAAAGTTATTTTGTATGTTTTGTTGATTCTCCTGAAGGGCTAAGCAAAATGATTCGTAGACAAAATGAGAAATTTTTTAGTCTTAATCAGTTCTTTTTTTTAACTAAAGAAAATGAGTCTTAGGTTCAAATATGTGAAGTTGAAGTACTTTTGCTAAAGGGAAAAACAGCACAAAAATCATTATGACTAAGTACATAAGTATAAAGTACTTTGACTAAATAAGAAAGAAAAATTGATATTCAATTTACAATTACACTGTAAGAATATTAAATAGTGCAACACTTTATATACCCAAAGAATTTTTTTAGGCCGCCCAGTGCACTAAGCTTTTGATATGTGCGGGATTCGAGAAAAGGTCAGACCACAAGAGTCTATTGTATGCAGTCTTGCAGATCTGTTTATTATACTTGAATGTATGGTGGAAGACGAAGAGTTCAAAGCTACATGATACTATCATCTGTTGGCCCATCTCATATCAGCCCTACATGGACCATGTTGGGACCATCATTGTTGGCATTTTGATATGATCTGTTAGCATTCTTTCTGAACTGAAAGTTGCACAATAAAGGATAAGTTATCCATTATAGTAATTGAGGAACTACTAGATGAACTGTATGGTGCAAGGTATTTTTTACCTCAAATCTGGCTATCATCAAATTAGAATGTTTGAAGCTGATATTCTTAAAACTGCATTTAGAACACATCATGGCCACTATAAGTTCTTAGTCATGCCATTGGCCTGACCAATGCCCCCTCACCTTTCAAAGTCTGATGAATCAAATCTTTATCACTCACCTTAGAAAATTCATTCCGATTTCTTTGATGATATACTCATCTATAGTTTTTCTTGGTCTGAGCATCTGAAGCACTTAGAGATCACCTTTGAGATCATAAAGCCCAATGTATTGTATATAAAAAAAGAGTAAACATGACTTTGGAGTAACAAAGATAGACTACTTGGGGCATGTTATCTCTTAAGAAGGTGTATCTATGGATAGGCTTAAGGTAGAAGTTGTCCTAGATTGGCCTCAACCTACAACTATTAGAGGACTTAGAGGGTTCTTTGGCCTAACTGGATACTAGAGGAGGTTCATTCAAGGTTATGGGGCAATTGCTAGACCCCTTTCATGATCCGCTAAAAAAAGAGAATTTTCAATGGACTCAAGAGGCTTATGCAGCTTTTGAAAAACTGAAGGTAGCATTAACTTCTGCCCCTATGCTGGTCCTTCCTGACTTCTCAAAATAATTCACTGTAGAGACTGATGCATCTGAGGATGGGATAGGAGCTGTCATAACACAAGATAACAGACCTATAACTTTTTTCAGTAGGGACTATCAGCTAAAACTGAGGCAGTTCAGAACTGGCTTAGACCTAGTTCAGCTACAGAGATCTGGAGTTTTCTGAGTTTGGCGGGGTATTATCGTCGGTTTGTGGAGGAATTTTCATCTACAACAGCCCCGTTGACCAGATTGACCCAGAAAGGTGCCCCGTTCAGATGGTCGGATGAGCGTGAGTTGAGCTTTTAGAAGCTCAAAACTTCTTTAACTACGGTGCTAGTGTTGGTGTTGCCCACATGTTCAGGATCTTACATGGTGCATTGTGATGCATCTCGTATTGGGCCCGGTGCAGTATTGATGCAGGATAGCAGGGTGATTGCATATGCATTGCGCAGTTGAAGGTTCACGAGAAGAATTACCCTGTTCATGACTTAGAGTTGGCAGTCATTGTTCATGCGCTGAAGATTTGGAGGCACCATCTTTACAGCGTGTCATGCGAGGTAATCACGAATCTTCGGAGTCTATAGTATTTATTCAAACAAAAGGATCTCAATTTGAAGCAGATGAGGTGGTTGGAGTTGTTGAAAGACTATGATATCACCATTTTGTATCATCCCGGGAAGGCCAATGCGGTGGCCGATGCCTTGAGTAGAAAGGTTGTGAATATAGGTAGCCTTGTGTATATTCCAATTGGTGAGATGCCTCTTGCATCAGATGTTCAGACTTTGGCCAATCTGTTCGTATGGTTAGATGTTTTAGAGCCTAGTCGTGTTCTAGCTTGCACGGTCGCTTGGTCTTACTTGTATGAGCGCATCGAAGAGCGGTGGTACGATGACCCTCATTTGCTTGTCCTTAAGGATACAGTGCAGCATGGTGGTGCCAAGCAGGTTACTGTTGGATATGATGGGGTTCTGAGGATGCAAGGTCATATTTGTGTATCCAATATGGATGGGCTTCGTGAGTTGATCCTTGAGGAGGCCCACAATTCCCGGTATTCTATTCATTCGAGCGCCGCCAAGATGTATAAGGACTTATGACAGTATTATTGGTGGAGGAGAATGAAAAAGGATATAGCTGCATATGTGGCTCGGTGTCTACATTTTTAGAAAGTTAAGTACGAGCATCAGAGGCCTGGTGGTTTGCTTCAGAAGTTAGAGATTCCTGAGTGGAAGTGGGAGCATATCATTATGGATTTTGTTGTTGGACTCCCACGGATTGAGAGGAAGTTCGACGTGGTATGGGTCATTGTGGACAAGCTGACCAAATAGGCACATTTCATTCCAGTGGCAGTTACCAATTCTTCAGAGCGGTTAGCTGAGATCTACATCCACGAGATCGTCCATCTTCACGGTGTGCCTGTGTCTATCATTTCTGATCGAGGCACGCAATTCACCTCACACTTCTAGAGGGCGGTAGATTGTGAATTGGCCATGCAGGTTGAGTTGAGCACATCATTTCATCCCCAGACGGACGGACTGTAATGACTCGTTTTACATTCCAATTTATTTCTTTAATTATACTAATTGAAATTAAGTTGAGAAGATGTACTCGAAGAAAATTTGAAAGAAATGAGACACCTGGTCTCATTTGCGAAAGTCTAAGTCACAAAAGTCAACCCCGAAATTTACTTTCGAGTTAGAGGGCTCGGATTTGAAATCCGACGACTTGACTAGCTTCGGGAGAGGATATATGACTTAGACGAATGACCGGAATATATTTGATAGACCTCGAACAACATCAAATTTGAATCGAGCAAGTTCGAATTTCCGGTTGATAGGTGGAATTTTGATCCGGAAATCGGAATGAAATTCCGATTGTTGCTGTAGGTTCCTTATGTGATTTTGGACTTGCGTGCAAATTTTCAGACCATTCGGACACCGTTTGGTCGGGTTCGGATCGAAGGATCGAATTGAGGATCCTTGAAGTTCATAGAATTGGTTTCAATACAAATTTAATAAATCGATGTTCATCTTAGTGTTCCAAAGATTGAAACAAGTTTGAATGAGGTTATAGAACATGTGTGTATGTTCGGATAAAGTCCCGGGGGTCTCGGATGAATTTTGGATCGTTAACGGGACTTAGTTCGTC
>MCJB01000032.1:1342-21805 GCA_002018475.1 Nicotiana obtusifolia
ATGAATAAAAAGTAGATGAAAAGAAGAATGTCCAGTAGCTTCACGAAAGCACCCATTTTTTCTTCGTTTTCTCTTTGCAGCAGGTAATTATGGAAATAGAGTTTCTGTTTGTAATCTCCCTCTCCAGTTCACTTCCTTGAAAAGGGGATCTGAGTATTGTGTTTCAAAAGAGAGAAATGGACCCTAGGTCCTATTTAATTTGGGCAAAAGTCGGGCAAAAAGTCATGGGCCAGGTCAAATTTGTGACCCCTTAAGCAATTTCCTTTCTTTCTTTTACAAAGATTACTCTAACTTTTTCATACGAAGTCCGATTTGGACGATTCTTTTTGCTACGGCTCCGTAATTTCAAGCCGGAGCTAATTATTCAAACAAAATTGAATTTGGAGGTCGTTTGCTAATTTTAATATCAATTACACCAGAAGCGCGACGTTTGTTGCTTCATGAAGCGACAAACTAAGTCCCGTTTATGATCCAAAATTCACCCGAGACCCTCGGAACTTCATCCGAACTTCAAGGATCCTCAATTCGATCCTTCGATCCGAACCCGACCAAACGGTGTCCGAATGGTCTGAAAATTTGCACGCAAGTTCAAAATTACATAAGGAACCTACAGCAACTTTCGGAATTTCATTCCGACTTCCGGATCAAAAGTCGACCTATCAACCGGTATTCCGAACTTCCTCGATTCAATTCTCACGCTGTTCGAGGTCTATTAAATTTATTCCGGTCACTCGTCTAAGTCATATATACTATCCCGAAGCTAGTCGAGTCGTCGGAATTCAAATCCGAGCCTTCTAACTCAAAAGTCAATTTCGGGTTGTCTTTTGTGACTTAGACTTTCGCAAACGAGACCATGTGTCTCATTTCTTTCCAATTTCCTTCGAGTACATTTTCTCAACTTAATTTCAATTAATATAATTAAAGAAATAAATTGGGGCGTAAAACGAGTCATTACAACTGACCATATTCGAGCTTCGTGGCTAATCTGTGCTCTTTAGATTTTTCTCTCGTTAAGGGTGAAGAGATCTCAATCATTCCATCACATTCCTCGGTAGTTTTCTCCCTGATAAAAGGAAGGTTTGACTTATGAACACAAGCTGTATGTGTTGGCGTAATTTAATGTTAAGTTATAATCATGAATGTTGGATGTCGTGCCGTAATTTAATGTTAAGTCACAAACTGGCAACGTATATTTGCTACTTGTTTAAATGTTGGATACAACGTGTATGTGAGGTGACGAGTACTCATGCTTTGTTATTGGGTTAAAGCATGCGGGTGGGACTTGTTTCTTGTAATCTATATATTTCTTTGATCCTGATATCCATGCTTAGACTAGTTAATTAATATATTGATCGTTCTTTCTGTACTTATGAGCTATCTGTGATAATTGAGTATTGTTTCTGAAATAGAGATTCGTATTGTGGAACTATTGTTGACGTAAGACTTGATATTGCTTATTCCATCTCCCTATTTTTATATGTTCATTTACATGATAAGGGAGAGTGTTAGAGCACGAAGGGTGATGTCGTGCCGTATTTGAGAGTTAAAGCACGAAGACTGATGTCGTGCCGTATCTATTGATTTGTGATGAAATTGAGAGTAAAAGCACGAAGGGTGATGTCATGCCGTATTTATCATTTTTGGTGAGATTGAGAGCAAAAGCACGAAGGGTGATGTCGTGCCGTTATTACTGTTACAGAGTGAGGCTGATAGAAAAAGCACGAAGCATGATGTCGTGCAGTTTTATTTAATATGCTTGTTCTTTTTGTTGATTGAAGGTTTATTGACTGATTCTTGTTATTATTCCCTGCTGTAGTTACCGTTTCTTGTACTCCTATCGCATGTCCCCTTCCAATTGTACTTGTTAATTTCTTATTTGTTATTATTTTGTACGTATATTTTCGTCTATACAGGTTTAATTACGTGGGTGTCATGTCATAGCCTCGCCACTACCTCGTCGAGGTTAAGCTCGACATTTACGGAGTACATTGGTTAGTTGTACTCATACTACGCTCTACACTTCTTGTGCAGAATTTTTGGTACTGGTCCCAGCTGTCCGTGAGGCATACCAGCTCGGACTGGCATTTGGAGACTCGAGGTAATCTGCTGGTGTCCGCAGAACTTGAAGTCCCCTTCTATTTCTCCTATTTACTATTCTTTTCATTCGAGGCAGTTGTATTTATTTCAAATCCTATTTTGTAGAGATTCTAAAAGCTCGTGAACCCGTGATTCCAGATCCGAGTTGTACTTAGATATTATTAGTTTTATGTCATTTGTATTCTGTTTTAGTTTCTTTTTGGCTTAATTGGTTTTACTTGATTTAATTGATTAAAAATTGACTTAAAGAACCTCTATAGTTAGCTTGCCTAGCAAGTGAAATGTTAGGCGCCGTCACGGCCCCAAAGGGGGAAATTCCGGGTCGTGACAATAGTAGCATACTTTCATGAGTAGGCATCTCCGATAAGAGTTTAAGTTTTGTGCACGGGTGTATAAATTTTTTATACCATCATGTAAAGCTGATTTACAACAACATATAACTCTTCATAGCAAGCTTGATCTAGTAACCAAGATAATACAATAATAACTTGCTGTAATAAATTGCATTAATAGTGTAAAAATTCTTTAAACTATCATTACATATAATTTAAATCCGTCCAATAAATGTGTAACTTGTTAGAATCTTCTCCTGTTCTGTTATGTGCCAATTGATTGACAACAAAACTGGAATTCTTTGATTGGATACTACTCCGAACTCGACGTTTTGAGGGAAAATGCATGAATTGTTCACAACTTCTAATGTATTTTGATCTTCCATAATACCATAAAACTTATATTTCGAGTTTCGCTCGAGCAGAGTTCATGGATCATATCATGCATTCCGCAAGCTTTGATTCAACATGACACTGAAGACAACTATGCAAGTTCCCTTGAGGTCCATATCACTTGGGTTGGAATTGGATTTTCATTTTTGTAGACAAATAGCACAGAATACTCACATTGAGAAGGAAGAACACTTTCAAAGGCAAAAGTCGAGGGAGCGATACCGTATGTGATCCATGGATCTCCGATGGGGAAACCATATTCGAGCTCCGTGGCTACTCTGTGCTCTTTAGATTTTTCTCTCGTTAAGGGCGAAGAGATCTCAATCATTCCATCGGTAATTTTCTCCCTGATAAAAGGAAGGTTTGACTTATGAACACAAGCTGTATGTGTAGGCATAGTTTCTAGTTGTGATGGATATAATTTAAGTAACAATCAAAATAAACATTATTTATAAAGTAACAATACGATACAATACAATAGGTAACAACCATCCAAATAGCACAGAATAGTCACATTGAGAGGGAAGAACACTTTCAAAGGCAAAAGGCCAGGGGGCGATACCGTATGTGATCCATGGATCTCCGATGGGAAAACCATATTCGAGCGTGGCTAATCTGTGCTCTTTAGATTTTTCTCTTGTTAAGGGTGAAGAGATTTCAATCATTCCATCACATTCCTCGGTAGTTTTCTACCTGATAAAAGGAAGGTTTGACTTGTGAACACAAGCTGCATGTGGTGGCGTAATTTAATGTTAAGTCATAATCATGAACTGGCAACATGTTCTATGAAATTAAATAGTAACTGATTATTCAAAAAGAAGCCAAGACGTGCAGTGCGGGATTATAAATTATGATTCTACTACTTCTGCAGTTCTGCGTTTATTAATTAACAAAATGGCTCTAAACCTTAGTCAAGTATTCATTCATTAATTATTCATGTAATTGTCCTTTATTCTGCTTCATCTTTTAACTACAGAAATTTTCAGTCAACCAATGAAAGCTTACAGCTCATATTTTTGTTCTTAAACTTAAATCTTATCAAAAACCACCTTTTTCACCAGAGAGAGACACTTTGCTCTTTTTGAGGGATTCTGTGTTCTTTATACATACGAGAGAGAGAGAAAGAGAGACATGGCTTATGCTGCTATTACTTCTCTTATGTTTGGATTTCAAGAGTTAAATGAGTAGTTTCTTGATCAAAATTTAAATATTTTAATTATTAATATTACAACGTATAATACTTTTTACGTAATTTTGTAAATATTATTTCAAAAAATTTAAAGATATTGTTTAAATGTACGGTCAAAATTAATAAATTTGGATCTCGAAAAGAAAAAAGTGACACGTAAATTGTGACATAAGAAGTACTACCTCTGTTTTAATTTTAGATGACATATTTCACTTATAGAGATTCAATTTGATTAAACTTTGAAGCTAAATTAAATTAGTTCAACTTAATATTTTAAAATAAAATTTAAATATATAGAAACTACACAAAAAGTATTATAAATTATAATTTTTCTGATATCAATATGATAGTAAAATGTGTCAACAGAGGGAATATAGTTTTGGGATTATTCAAAACTACTTCCAGCTGGTTGATAGAGCGGACCTTTCCACTTTCTGTTTCAAATTGAGAAATTAGGAACTTTCACACAAAGAGATTCTGCCTATTGTTATCACACATACTTAGGGACTTATGGCTTATTCAAAACTCCCAATAGCATCACATACACATTGAGAGATATTCTGCGTCTTCTCTGTGCAGAAACATTCCTAGTTTATCCTTATGGCTTATGCTGCTATTACTTCCCTTATGAGCACCATACGACAATCAATGCAACTTACTGGACTTAACCTGCAATCCTTCTATGAAAAGCTTGAATCCTTGAGATCTATTATGGAGAAACCCTGTAATATAACAGAGGATGTTCAAGCACTGACAAGCTTGGAAGCTGAAATCGTAGAGGTAGTATTCCGCACAGAAGATGAGGTTGACTCGAGATCAATAAATGTTCTTTGTTTAAAAATACCAACTTTACGGAGCAACGCTTTCTGGACACTCTGTTGTTGGTTGGAACAAGCGGTAGAACGCATTGATTCCATCATGAAGCAATGGATGGCAATACGGGACTGGTACACTAACATCAACGGTTTGAAGGCACAAAAGTTTTCTCTTGCCAGTATACCCGAATGTGCTGTAGAGCCCAAGAATATTATGGTTGGCCATGAAAGTGAGTTCGAGATGATGCAGGATCAACTTGCCAGAGGATCAAGTGAACTAGAAACTGTCTCCATTGCAGGGATGGGTGGCATCGGCAAGACAACTTTAGCTAACAAGCTTTACACTGATCCATTCATTATGTCTCACTTTGACATTCGCGCAAAAGTAACTGTTTCACAAGAGTATTGTGTGAGAAATGTACTTCTAGGCCTTCTTTCTTCTATAAGTGAAAGGACTAGTGAAAATTTTGAGCAAGATGATGGCCAACTAGCAGACCAACTGCAAAAGCTTCTAAAAGGTAGGAGATACTTGATCGTCATTGATGACATATGGACTACAGAAGCTTGGGATGATATAAAATTATGTTTCCCGGACTACACCAATGGAAGCCGAGTACTCTTGACCACTCGGAATGTGGAAGTAGCTACATATGCTAGCTCAGGTAATCCTCCTCGTCAAATGCGCCTTTTAGATTTTAATGAAAGTTGGGATTTATTGTACAGAAAGGTCTTTGAGAAAGATTGTTTCTCTCCTGAATTTGAAAAAATTGGAAAAGAAATTGCATTAAAATGCGGAGGATTACCTCTAGCAATTACTGTGACTGCTGGACTTCTCTCCAAAATTGGTAAATCATTGGATGAGTGGCAAAGTGTTGCCGAGAAAGTAAGTTCAATGGTAAGCACTGATGTTGACGTCCAATGCATGAGAGTGCTTGCTTTGAGTTACCATCATTTGCCACATCACCTAAAATCATGTTTTCTGTATTTTGCAATCTTCCCGGAGGATGCTAAGATTTATGTCGATAAACTCTTGAAATTATGGGTAGCAGAGGGATTTTTAAAGGTAGAAGAGATGAAAAGCATAGAAGAAGTGGCAGAAAAATGTCTAAAAGATCTAATAGATAGAAGTTTAATTTCCATCTACAATGTGACAGGTGATGGAATTATCAAGTTTTGTAGAATACATGATGTGATCCGTGAACTCTGCTTGAAGGAAGCTCGAAACATGATTATTGTGAATATTTTTGAAGAAAAGAATAATCAAAATCCATGTGCACAATCCATGCATTTTTCCTCAAATAGTCGAGGTCGGACCAGTACCCAATTGAAGTACCGTATTATAGTGAAAAAATTGGCTAGATCATGTCCTAATTATGAGGCTCGTTCTATTTTCTTTTTCAATAGGAAGTCAGGGTTCAAGTCAGAGTTGTTGCCTTTTAAGCTAGTAAGAGTACTAGATCTTGATTTAATGAACTTTATTGTTTTTCCCAGTGGGATACTTGATCTAATTCACTTGAGATACCTAGCTTTGCGTCTTTCTCCTAAAGTGTCTCGCTATCTAGGAAAAGAGACTCCCTCATCAATAGACATTCCTCCTTCCATATCTAGACTATGTTATTTGGAAACTTTTATTCTTGGTCAGTCATCTATTGCGGCCTCAAAACATCCTCTGATATTACCATCGGAAATTTTGACTATGCCACAACTGAGGCACCTCAGTTTGGGCTGGAATTACTTGCATTATCATGAGCTTACAGAGAAGAGTTTGGTTCTGAAAAATTTGCGATGTCTCTTACATTGGAATCCTTGGTATTGTACTGGATCTTTCTTCAGGCTATTTCCCAATTTAAAGAAATTGCAAATATGGGGTGTTGAAGAAGACTTTCGTAGTCGCAAGGACCTCTATGATTTTCGCTGCTTAGATCAACTCGAGGAATTGGAATTTGATATGCCTCCTCTAGATTATTATGCTTGCTTTCTAGAAAGCATTACACCTTCAGGTGCTACTCCACAAGATCCTCTGAGGTTTCTGAAAAAGCGAGGTCCAGATGAAGCTGCTCCAGATGCTGTTCCACCACCTTTGCTCCTACCTCCTCCGGATGCTTTTCCACCAAATCTAAAGACATTAACTCTTAATTATACTTTTTTGTGGTGGAAGGATTTGAGCATTGTTGGTAAATTGCCCAAACTCGAGGTTCTTAAACTAATGAGTGGTGCCTGTATAGGCGAAGAGTGGGAAGTAGCGGACCACGGTTTTCCTCACTTGAAGTTCTTGTACCTGAGAAACGTGGATTTTCAGTACTGGAGTGCTAGTTGTCATCACTTTCCCTGCCTTGAACGACTAGTTATTGAACATTGTTGGCGTTTGGATTCAATCCCTCAAGATTTTGCAGATATAACAACACTTGCTCATATTGGTGTAAGCGGGTGTGCAGAATCTGTTCGGAATTCTGCCAAGCAAATTCAACAGGACATGCAAGACAACTATGGCAGTTCCTCCCTTGTGGTCCATATAGTAAGACATCTTCTTTCTTAAATTAAATTCTTATATCATCCATTTATTATGATTACTCATTTTGATAAGAGAAAAGTTTGGTTATGAAAAAGGATCGAGATAATCAGATGTCATGCGGAAGCTAGTTAAGCAAATCCTGAACGACGATAAATCAGACAATAAAAAATAAATATACCTAAAGAGACAAATATATTTAACGTGGTTCGATTCCTTCTAAAAGAAGGAAAACCTAATCATGGTAAATATGTTGCCTTGTCTTTCAAGAGATAGAAAAATCAAATAAAGTAAGAAAACCAGGACAAAGATGTAATTTTCATATCTTTCTTTAGACTGCTTTGCAATCCAAAGAAGTTGCAAGTATGTGGTATTGAAGTAAGGGGTATCCTTCATTATTTTTGCTACTTAAATCAGCTTGAGATATTGAAATTTTGGATTAAAAGGTTCCTTTTATAGCAGAAGTCCGTGCTCGAGCCTAAAGAGTAAGAGGAAGACGACGAAGAAGAGCAAGAGGAAGAGGAAGACGATGAAGAAGAAGAAACATATTGATCAGCTTGGGGAATTGAATTATCAAATGAAAATGTCATTGGTACAATTGCTTTGATCTTTCTCAATATTAATAAAATTAAAATTAATTACGATTATACTTCCTAAATTTGGCCATCAACAATATCTCTTTTGTGCTTTAAAGATTAAGAACTACTCAAGAAGATATAATGTCTTGGGAAAAAATTATACAATCATTTTTTGGATAAATAAAATATAGTTTCTTGTAACCAAACTACAAATTTCCAAAGTAAAGTGTTTTAGTTTTTTTTTATAAAAATTTGCTTCCTGTGAAAATGTTCCAACAGTAAAAATCAGCTACAACATATAACTCTTTATAGCAAGCTAACTACAATAACCTTGAACTGTAAAAATTCTTTACGCTGTCGTTGTATATATTCAAATCCGTCCAATAATGTGTAAGTTCTTATACCTACATGCTCTAATTCAGATATATGTAAACTTTTTATACATGTATGGCAATGCTTGTTATAATTTTCTATTGTTCCTTAATTTTGGGGATATGATTTCATTATTATTCTTTATGTGTCTCGGGATAAAGCAGGTCATGACCTTAAGATGTTTCAAAGATTAACTAGTTCTCTGAGAAATATGGATTCAAAAGTCACATGTTTGAATGGCCATCTCCTTCCCCCTTTTTTTTCCTTCTAAATTTGTAGCATTGGGGGTAGGATGAAATTGGATGGCTTGTAATTCAATTGTATAATAAGTGATGCTAGCCATAAAACCAAAATATACACAAAAGATCAAATGGAACTAATCCTAAACAAATACACATTGATAGATTACTCTTAACTTTCAATAAAGAAGAGAAGAGAAGATAGTCAAGGCCATCTTCTTTGACTACTTCTCATTTACCATGTTGGCTTCTCTCTCCTAAATTTCCAGTAAAGTTCCTTGCGCTTAATTGTGTTTACTTAATTCATTTTATTAATATATTAGGCATCATTAATTAAGAAAGTTAGGTTAGTGGGAACTTTTATGGACAGCAACTCGTCTTTTGATAAGTTATTAGAAAAGAGAAGAGAAACCCTTTTAATCTTTTCGTTGTTTATTTTATAGACATAATTTTCAGAGTTTAAGTTATATGTATCGATATTGTAAGAAATATTTAGATCCTCGGCGTACAAAGTATTTCACGTTCATGCAGGTTGAGGGGAAGGGCAAGACGCCCGAACCCCAAGGGAGTGTAATGTAGGCAACATGCAAGCATCGGTGGTTGATTCCACGGTTCGAACTCGTGACCTATAGGTCGCATGGAGACAATCATTTGCACCCAAAAACTTTGCTTTAAAATTCGAATACCCCCACCCCGCCAAAAAAAAAAAAGAATTTAAAGTCATTTCTCAATAGGCCTTTCGAAGTGCCTACTTTACCCTCTGCAATATAACCATTAATCACTTATTTTCTTTAACTTTTTTTTTTTTACTTTTTGAATTCTCTTTGCTAAAATCTAATGTTATGAACTTAACTACATCAATAACTAAATATATAAAATAGCCCGGTACAAAAGGCATCCCGAATAGTATCATTTTAAAAAAAGAGACTAATATGATGACCCGCCATGGCATCATGCCACATAGGTGCCATTTGCCATATATTAGAGCCATGAGGAAGCTTACATAGGAAGAAAGCTAGCACTTGTGAGAAGATTCTAGAAAAGTATGGACATTTCCTTTGGAAGACCCTAGATCCCTATGGATTTTCTAGGAAAGTTCTTGGAATCTTCTAGGCTTGTAGAGAATTCTAGAGAAAGCCCTTATCTTGTAAATATTAAGGATTTGTGTAACAATTAATATTTACACTCTATCCCCTAGGAGACTAGTATATAAAGGGGCTATCCATTTGTAATTCACCAAGAAAACAATTCAGGTTCTCTCTAATATAAAGCTTCCTTTAAAAATTCTCTTGTGTTTCTTTCTACCATTCTCCTAGCGATCTTGAGTGTAGTAAGACTAACTTGGAATAGCAAGAACGTGAGCAAGTTGTGCAAGATCGTGAGCAAATTGTCAAGTGCTGCAGGTGTACTTAGTTAACGACTAAGAACGTGGCAACGTGGTTTCAGAGCAAAGGTTGCAACTAAGGGAATGGCGAATGACCGAGAAATTAATGCTGCCAACACCCAAGCCAACGTTATCCAAGATGCTGCTGGCAAGAATGGCTGTAACAAAAAGAGGAATGCCACCGATAAGAGCCAGGAGGTGCCACCCGAGTTTGTGTCAAGCGAAGGTCTTACATCCCAAGAACCATCTGCCACTGAGGCGAGCGAGGACGTAGTGGAGGTCCTGCCCGAGTACGTCTTGCTCGGTAAAGAGTGGGTGATGAAGATGGATGCGGGGATGGACACCATGGAGATCTTTGGCCAACGCATGGGAAAGGTGGAAGGCACCCTTAGCGTTATTTAGAGGCACACTCTTGAAGAGATTGAGAGTATCTGAAATGACTAGGAGGGACGTAAACAGACCGAGATAGAACTAAGGCAAACCATCACTACCTTAGAGTGCAGACTCATGGAGGCTTTGAGTAATATCGATGCTGTGAAAGCAAAGATAGAGTCACTCGAGGAGCATATTAGTGCTGGTGCGACGGAGGCAGCTAGCAATGTTGTGATGACGAGGGAAGCCAGGATCGAGGCTCCCAAACCCTCGGTGTTCAAAGGTGTTCGTGATGCACAAGAAGTGGAAAACTTCCTTTTGCACTTGGAAAACTACTTAAGGCATAGCAAATTGAGGGACGACGAGGCCATGATCGATACTGCAGTGTTATACCTCTCAGAGACTGCCATGCTGTGGTGGAGAAGGAAGATGGCCAATGTGGATAAAGGATTATGTACTATTAGCACATGGAATCAGTTCAAAGCTGAGTTTAAGAGACAGTTCTTTCCAAACAATGTCTTGTACGAGGCAAGGCGCAAGCTTAGAGAGGTGAAGCGAACAGGGAGCATACGTGTCTATGTCAAGGAGTTCACTACCCTTATGCTTCAAATCCCCAACCTGATTAATGATGACTTGTTGTTCCACTTCATGGACGGGTTGCAAAATTGGGCTAAGCAGGAGTTGCAACGCCAGCAAGTCACATATATAGACCAAGCCATAGTGGAGGCCGAATCATTGATGGATTTCAGTCATGACAAGCACGACAAAGGCAAAGGAAAAAAGTCAAAGTTTAACAATGTCAAAGGTCGGGGAGACCATGGCAAAGGCAAGGAGATACAATAATAATACTACAAGACTTAAGATTCCAGAAAGTCGAGTGGCCGTCAAGAAGGGATGTGACATATGTGAATTGCCGCACAGCTTCAGGAATTGTCCCGACCTAAAGAGCCTCACCGCCATGGTCCGTGAATGGAAGGAAAAGCTGTAGGGAGAGAGCTCGAGAACCGCACAGTTGGGTATGATTGGATTATGCGGTGTCGTCACAAAGCAATCTATCCAACCTACCGAGAATGGAAATCAGTACATGGATCTCACCATCAACAAATGATGGATACTGGAGCAACTCATAATTTCGTGACTGAGGATGCAACGAAGAAACTAAAATTGAAGCTTTCCCCAACCAACTCTCACGTCAAGACCGTGAATGCCGAGGTACAGAATGCTCGTGGGGTAGCTAATGGAGTTGGTGTCAAATTGGGAACTTGGAAAGGTATGACAAACTTCATTGTAACCGCTATGGATATCTTTGAAATCATATTGGGGCAAGAGTTCTTTAGACATTTTTCATACTTTTATCGACCCCTACCTCCAACGTCTCTTGGTTATGGAGCGAGAAGGATCTTGCATGGTACCTACAATGACTATGCCACACGGACAGATCCAAGCACAACTTTCAACCATGCAGGTTGTCAAGGGGATCAAGAAGGGGGAGCCGACGTTCGTGGCAACCATCACAAGTCTGGAGGAAGACAAGAGTTTTCAAGAGACATTGCTGCCTTGCATAGAGAAGTTGCTTGAGGAAAAAAAAGATGCCATGCCCGAGGAGTTGCCTAAGAACTTACCGCCTAGGCGAGAGTTGGATCACTATATTGAGTTGGAGCCAAAGCTAAGCCACCCGCATTTTCCCCATATCGTATGACACCGCCTGAGCTAGAGGAGCTCAGGAAACAATTGAAAGAGTTGCTAGATGCTGGTCACATTCGCCCATCAAAGGCACCTTTCAGCGTACCGGTATTGTTCCAAAAGAAGAAGGATGGATCACTGCGCTTGTGCATAGACTACCGAGCACTTAATAAGGTTACAATGAAGAATAAGTTCCCGATCCCGCTCATTACTGACTTGTTCGATAGACTTGAAAGCCAAGTACTTTACCAAGGTGGAACTTCGCAAGGGCTACTACCAGGTTTGCATTGCAGAAGGGGATGAGTCGAAGATAGCATGTGTGACGAGATATAGAGCTTTGAGTGGTTGGTTATGCCCTTCGGATTAACCAATGCACCGGCCACATTTTTCACCCTTATGAACAAGATTTTCTATCCCTACCTTGATCAGTTCGTGGTAGTCTACCTAGATGACATAGTCATCTACATCAACACTTTGGAAAAGCACATGGAGCAATTAAGGAAGGTTTTCCAAGTCTTGCCGGAGAATGAGCTATACATCAAAAGGGAGAAATGCGAGTTTGCACAATCAAAGGTGCACTTCTTAGGCCATGTTTTTAGCAATGGCGAGCTATGCATGGACGAGGCTAAGGTACGTGCTATCCAGGAGGGGGAGGCACCTATAAAGGTAACTGAGTTGAGATCCTTCCTTGGCCTTGTTAACTACTATCGTCCGTTCATCAGTGGCTACTCAGTAAAAGCCGCACCATTGACTGAGTTGCTAAAGAATAACAAGCCATGGGTTTGGATGGAGCATTGTCAAAAGGCGTTTGAAGGCCTTAAGGCAGCTATAATAGAGGAGCCAGTCTTGGCATTACCTGACTTTTCCAAAACATTCGAGGTGCATACATATGCCTCAGATTTTGCCATTGGGGGTGTCTTGATGCAGGATAAGCATCCTATAGCAATTGAGAGTCGCAAGTTAAATGAAACGGAGAGGTGTTACATGGTGAAAGAGAAGGAGATGACTGCCATTGTGCATTGCCTTTGTACATGGCGACATTATTTGCTTGGGTCGAGGTTTGTGGATGTCACGACCCAAAATCCCAACCCGGTCGTGATGGCGCCCCTCATGAAGACAAGGCCATCCAATCCAACTAAACTTCACTCACAGCAGTTAAACAATATGAAAACGATATAAATATGGTTTAGTAACTGAAATTTGCGGAAAATATAGTAAACCATCCCTACTACAGCACGAACCGGGTGTCACAACATCATGAGCAACTAACGAAAATCCTAATAATAAGGTTACTATTACAATATCTCTGGCACAATTGTCTGAAGAAAGTGGAAACAATAAGATAAAAGAGATACGGGGTTGCGGACGCCAACAACTACCTCGTAGTCTGTGAATCACCGCCCTAACAGTAGTAGTCAATACCTCGGAGCGGAACCGATAATGCCTGAATCTGCACACATGGTGCAGGGAGTAATGTGAGTACTTCCAACTCAGTGAGTAATACATATAAATAATGACTGAAAGTAAGAAAACACATAAGGCTTAGAGCAATCCATGATAAAACAGTAAAACATATAAATATCTCAAGTAAATAACATAAAGTAAAGGGGAAACAACAATACCAGCACAACAAAATACATTACACATCATGCCTTTCGTGGCGGCGTGACACCCGATCCCATCGGTACCCTGCGCTCACTGTGAGGGGTGTAGACTCCGGGAGGAGCTTCTTACGGTCCAAGCACTAAATATCGTGGCGGTGTGCCACCCGATCCCAATACATCACATCTCGTGGCGGCGTGCCACCCGATCCCTTTAAAAATCATTTGAAAATATCACTTAAATACCAAAACTGAGTTCAAGTAATGATTCAAATCAGTGAGTAAACAGTGATAAATACCCCTGAAGTGTTCAAATAACCAGCGCGAAGCCCAAATATGATTTGATTAAACAGTGACAAATACCCCTGAAGGGTTCACATAACCGGCACGAAGCCCAAATATGGCAATCAGCCCAAACCATAATGATATCAATTAGGTTATAATCAAATATATAGTAAACATAAATCGGGACGGACCAAGTCACAATCCCTAGTAGTAAATGACCCCATGCTCATCATCGAGCATGTGCCTCACCTCAATATAGCACTACGATGTGCAATCTAGGGTTCCAAACCCTCAGAACATCATTTACAATCATTATTCACCTCAAACCAGCTAAATCCTTAGCCCGCGACGCCTTTGCCCTTTGAATTGGCCTCCACGTGCGTCAAATCTATCTTTCAGAACAATTACGTCACAATAGGTTATGGGAACAAAGCCCAAGTAAAAACAATCGAAAATACTAAGAAATCCCGAAATTAGCAAAACCCGAACCCTGGGACCACTCTCGAAGTTCAATAATTTTTGCCTCAACGGGTTCCTTATCTCCTCACGAGTTCAACCATACAAAATTTATCGAATTTCGACATTGGTTTGACCTCCACGTCTGAAAATATAACTTTAGGGTTTTCCACCATTTTCCCAACTTAAATCACCAATTAATTGCTAAAAACAGTGATAAATTGAGGTAATTCCTCCAAAATTAAGTTAGGAACACTTACCCCAAGATTCCTCTTGAAAATCCCCCAAGGTTTGCTTCAAAATTCGCTTCAATCCGATTTGTATGGCCCTAAGTATGTTTAAGACCAAAACTCCTTCCTTTAATAATTTGTCCAAGAAAATCTCCTTTGGATATAGTTTTGAGGTTGATTTGTGTTGATTTTATGGTGTTTGGAGGTGTTTCTCTTCGTGGGTATCGAAAAATGGGTTTTTGCACGGCAAATGGGCACTAATTTCTATTTCTAACGGGTCAAAAATCGAGACAAAGATGTCCCTGTCAGGTCCTATATGAGATCGTATATCTGTCGCATAACAGATATGCGGTCCGCATTTTGGACGCAAACCTTGTCCAGTTTTCTGTCTCGCTTTGCGGTCTCTGGGTGGAGAAATGCGGTCCGCATTTCAGGTTTTCGGTTTGCATTCCGGCCGCATTTTTGACACGAATCCTGCCCAGATTTCTGCTTGAGTTTGCGATCTCATTGTGAGATATGCGGTCCGCATTCTCGCACCTGGTTTTTCTGTAGCTTTCTTTTCCAACAATGGTTTAGTCCGTTTAACCACCCAAAACTCACCTGAGGCCTCTGGAACCTCAACCAAACATGCCAACATATCCCATAACATTATTCAAACTTGTTCCAACCTTCAAAAAGTTCAAAACAACCTATCAACACCAATTCGCATCGGATTCAAGCCTAAGGATTTCAAAATCCTCTAAATCGCCATTTTGATCTAAACCCAACCAAACCACGTCCGAATGACCTGAAATTTTACAAAAAAGTCCTAATTCACATATAGAAGCTACAACAACTTTCGGAATTCCATTCCGACCCTCGGATAAAAATCTCGCCTATCAACCGGAAATCGCCAAAATTCTAACTTCACCAATTCAAGCCTAATTCTACACGAGACCTCCAAAACTAATTTCTATCACCCTCTTAAGTCATGAATCATCTCCCGAAACTAACCGAATCATTGAAATTCACATCCGAGCCCTCTAACTCATAAGTCAACATCCAGTTGACTTTTACAACTTAAGCCTTCTTAAAAGAGACTAAGGGTCTCATTTATTACCAAATTCACTCCGAATGCAACTTACTCAACTTAATTACCTAAAACACGGATAACAAGGCATAATGATACAGAAATTAGGGAAGACGGAGCAGTAACCCACGAGACGACTGGCCGGGTAATCACATTCTCCCCCTCTTAAACAAACGTTCGTCCTGGAACGGGTCAAGAGACATACCTGAAGTTTCGAATAGGTGAGGATATCTGCTTTGCATCTCCCGCTCGGTTTCCCAAGTAGCCTCTTCCACCGACTGACCTCTCCATCGGACTTTCACTGAAGCTATCTTCCTGGACCTCAACTTCCGAACCTGACGATCCAAAATCGCCACTGGCTCCACCTCATAAGTCAAATTATCATCCAACTGAATCGTGATGAAGTCCAAAATATGAGACGAGTCCCCAATATACTTTCGGAGCATAGAAAACCAGTGTTTCATCGACAGACTGGGTGGCAAATCAAGCTCATAAGCCACCTCCCTAACTCTCTGAAGTACTTCAAACGGCCCAATGAATCGAGGACTCAATTTCCCTTTCTTTCTGAATCTCATATAACACCTTTCATGGGCGAAACCTTCAGCAAGACCTTCTCATTAACCATGTAGGACACATCTCGAACCTTCCTATCGGCATAACTCTTTTGCCTCGACTGTGATGTACGGACCATTCCTGGATTACCTTCACCTTCTCTAGAGCCTCTTGAACCAAGTCAGTCCCCAATAGCCTAGCCTCGCCGGGCTCGAAACAACCAACCGGAGATCTACATCGTCTCCCATACAGAGCCTCATACAAAGCCATCTGAATGCTTGACTGGTAGCTGTTATTATAAGATAACTCCGCAAGCGGTAGAATTTCATCCCATGAACCTCCAAAATCGATAACACATGCACGTAACATGTCCTCCAGTATCTGAATGATACGTTTGAACTGCCCATCCGTCTGAGGATGGAATGCGGTGCTCAATTCCACCTGAGTACCAACTCCCTTTGCACGGCCTTCTAGAACTACGAGGTGAACTGAGTACCTCTATCAGAAATGATAGAAATTGGAACACCATGCAGCCGAACAATCTCTCGGATATAAATTCTTGCCAACTGTTCTGAAGAATAGGTGGTACACACAGGAATGAAGTGCGCGGACTTGGTAAGCCGATCCACAATCACCCAAATAACATCGAACTTCTTTAATGTCTGCGGAAGTCCAACGATAAAGTCCATCGTGATCCGCTCCCATTTCCACTCGGGAATAGCTATCCGCTAGAGCAAACCACCCGGTCTCTGATGTTCATATTTTACTTGTTGAAAGTTGAGACACCGAGCTATGAATCCCACAATATCCTTCTTCATTCTTCTCCACCAATAATGTTGTTTCAAGTCCTGATACATCTTTACGTCACCTGGATGAATGGAATACCGCGAGCTATGGGCCTCTTCCAGAATCAACTCCCGAAGCCCATCTATATTAGGTATGCAAATCCGACCCCGTATCCTCAACACTCCATCGTCGCCAATAGTCACATGTTTAGCATCATTATGTTGGACTCTGTCCTTAAGGACAAGCAAATGTGGATTGTCATACTGGCACTCTCTGATGCGATCATATAACAAAGACCGAGAAACCACACAAGCCAACACCCGATTGGGTTCCCAGATGTCTAATCTCAAAAACCTATTGGCCAAGGTCTGGACATCGACTGCGAGAGGTCTCTCTCCAACTGGAATGTATGCTTTTCGCCATACTCACTGCCTTTCAGCTCAAAGCATCGGCCGCCACGTTGGCCTTTCCCGGATGGTATAATATAGTGATGTATTAATCCTTAAGCAATTCTAACCATCGCCGTTGTCTCAAATTTAGATCCTTCTGCTTGAACAAATGTTGAAGGCTACGATGATCAGTGAACACCTCACAAGATACGCCGTATAAGTAATGCCTCCAAATCTTTAAAGCATGAACTATGGCAGCCAGCTCCGAATTATGCACGAGGTAGTTCTTCTCATGAGGCTTCAATTGACGAGAAGCATTTTAAATAACTCTACCCTCCTGCATTAGTACACAACCTATCCCAACTCTCGAGGCATCACAATATACTGTATACGAACCTAAGGCTGATGGTAGAAACAATACTGGAGCCATGGTCAAGGCTGTCTTGAGCTTTTGATAGATCTCCTCACACTTGTCCCACCACACAAATGGAATACCCTTTTGAGTCAACTTGGTCAAGGACGATGCAATGGATGAGAATCCTTGAACAAACCAGCGGTAATAACCTGCCAATCCAAGGAAGCTACGGATCTTTGTGACTGAGGACGGTCTAGGACAACTCTGAACCACCTCTATCTTCTTCGGATCAACCTGTATACCTTCGCTGGACACTATGTGTCCCAAGAAATCCACTGAGTCGAGCCAAAACTCACACTTAGATAATTTTGGATAAAGCTTCTCCTCCCTCAATCTCTGTAGTATAACTCGCAAATGATCTGCGTGCTCTTCCTGATTATGCGAGTACACCAGAATATCATCAATGAATACCACCACGAACGAATCCAGATAAGGCCGAAATATATTGTTCATTAACTGCATGAACGCTGCTGGGGCAGTGGTTAGCCCGAAAGACATAACAAGAAACTCAGTGGCCATATCTAGTCCGAAAAGCAGTCTTAAGAATATCTGCATCCCTGATCTTTAACTGGTGATATCCTGAAAGGAGATCAACTTAGAGAACACTCGTGCTCCCTGAAGCTGGTCAAATAAATCATCGATGTGAGGCAAAGGATATTTGTTCATGATCATTATCTTGTTCAATTGCCTATAATCGATGCACATTCTCATCGTGCCATCCTTCTTTTTCACAAATAGAACCGGTGCACCCCAAGGTGACACGCTAGGCCGAATGAACCCCTTATCTAGGAGTTCCTGAAGTTGCTCTTTCAACTCCTACAACTCTGCTGGTGCCATACGATATGGTAGAATAGAGATGTGCTGAGTGCCCGGCACCAGGTCAATACCAAAATCAATATCCTTGTCCGGTGGCACGCATGGCAGGTCTGCAGGAAATACATTTGGAAAATCCCGCACAACTGTAACAGAATCGATGCCTGGAGTCTCAGCTCCAACATCCCTCATGAACGCTAGGTATGCAAGGCAACCCTTCCCAACCATACGCTGGGCTTTCAAGTATGATATCACCCTATTAGGAATATAATCAGCCACGCCACGCCACGCCACGCCACTCGATCCGTGGCACACCCGGCATAGTCAAAGTAACTGTCTTAGCATGACAGTCTAAAATAGCACGACATGGAGATAGCCAATCCATGCCCAAAATAACATCAAAATCTACCATGCTTAATAGAAATAGATCCACTCGGGTCTCCAGACCCCCAATAGTTACTACACACGACCGGTACACATGGTCTACAACGATAGTGTCGCCCACCAGGGTAGACACATGAACAGGTAAAACAAGAAGCTCCCCGGGCGTACCCAAATAATGAGCAAAATATGATGACACATATGAATAGGTGAAACCGGGATCAAATAATACAGAGGCATCTTTGTGGCAGACTGAAACAATACCTGTAATAACGGTATCTGAAGCACTGGCATCTGTCTTGCCTGGAATAGCATAGAATCGAGCCTGGCCACTATTACACCTCGTGTGTTCGTGCGTTGTCGTATCGTAAGGTTGCTAACATGGTAAGAAGGTATTTTTTTTAGGTATTTAAATAGGATTTTAGTCATACGTTAAGTTTTGAAGTCAAATGAGTTGTGACACGGAAGTTGAAAAAAAGTTTGTCGCAAGTTACGCTTGTAAATTTCACTGAAATTTGGGTCAAATGTGAAAGAGCTTTTATCTCAATATATTTGGAGTTATGGGGTGATCCACCTATCAAATCGAAGATATACGAGTCTAGTGTCCAGCGCATTTAACCGTTTGTCGATACGACACCCGCGTAGAGAGAAATTTGCATTTCCGTACAAGGGTGCAAACTACCACAGAACAGTGGGCCCCACTTAAGTGATATAAATAGAGGCCTCCAACGTTTTTGGCCCTCATTTTCATCAAGACTAAACCCTAGATCAGCCCTTATACTCTCCCAAATTATTATCCATCAATCACAATCAATTTCAAAGGCAAATCAAGTGATTACAACATAAGGAATCACATGACAATCATAATATCGTAGACTTCTCGTTGTTTTGATTTTCGGAAGAAAGCTTTGTCTTGAAATAACTCAAGTTGTAGAGTATTATTCAACTTTTAAGGTATGATTTAACCTTCTCTTCATCTCTTTGAGCCTTACAAGTAATTAAACCTAGAAATTGGGTAGAAACCCCCATAGAATGAGCTTTTGCGATTCTTATGAACTCTTATGGACTTGGCTTTCTTGTTGGGCTGTTTTATGTAGTTTTAACATGTTGCTTGGAGTTATGGTGGTATGGATAGGATTGCACTGATGAGGGGGAGTAGGAAAGTAAAAATTTTGTAGTGCTTTGCGGGAAAATTGAGCTACAAAAGAGCCTACGAACTTATGCCCGCGAGTTGCTTGCTTAAATGTCTAAGTGAAGACTCTCATGAGCTATGAGTTTGATTTGATCTCGAATAGTTTATTTTGTGTAGGTAGCCATTCATAAGGTATTCAAGGACCCGGAAGACGCGTATAGCTCTATCAACGAGGTATGTAGGGTCCTTCTTTATATCTTTCGGCATGACTAGAACTCGAATGAACGTTTATTGGATTGTTTCATCAAATTCGAACTGCTCCACTCCAAATTGATAAATATGATTAAATCTACCCTTTTCACATGAATGACTCATATCGAAGAAGATTTAA
>MCJB01000033.1:0-20451 GCA_002018475.1 Nicotiana obtusifolia
ACAATCCCCCTACCTAAGAGTGAAAATCCTTAATTCATAAAATGAGAATGTTAGGCAATATGATACAACTACCCTTTCTAATTAATTTGCTTCATGTGGAGGAAATGGATGCTCTGGACAGCAAGCAGCAGGGAGATGGATGCTCACTGACTCTGGGAAGCCAATATGGCCATACTGGAAAGGCACCTCTTGGAGGGATGAAACTGTTTGCAACTATGCTAAACAAGGAGCATGAAATGGAAATGACAGTTAACCACTTGTTTTTTAGAAATAACAACCTTTTGTTTTGCAGGATCATTTATAACAACAACACTGCTGATAGAGCTGCACTGGTCTTGAGCAGCAGAAATATCTCTGGACAGCATGAAAGCATCAGGAAGGAAAAGCAGCACCAAACTATCAAACCAGAGCAACAGTTGCAGCTAGAGGGCTCTTCTTGCAACATACCTCGACCAAATAGAGTACTTGGATTCTCCTACATCAGAACCATCATTGGGATATATACTGGGAAGACCATAACACCAGGAACATCATCAAGGCACAAACTGGAACATATACAACCTCACAACTGTCATCATGGAAGCAACAAGGAAAGAAGCAACTCAGACATCAAAAAGCCATCGGCAACTGAAGAGAAACAGATGACTTGTGTCGAGGAAGAGGCCAACATGAGGAAGCTGCCCAGATACATGTACTCATAAGAAACTTTGTTCAACCTCATACCAAAAACTGGACAATGCTGGCACAAAGATCCCGCTGTCCAGTTTCATGTCACTACTCAGTCACATCCTGCCCAAAAGGACCTCACTGCTCAGTCTCACGCAAACTTCTAAGAGGATGCTGCCCAAATACATGCCACTCATAACGGCCATATTATTCAACCTCAGGCCAAATAACTGGACAACACTGCCCAAGATCTCACTGTTCTGTTTCATGCCACTGCTCAATCTCAAGCTACCCAGAAGGACCTCACTGCTCAGTCTCATTCCAAATGACTGGACAGTGCTACCCATTTCCAGCCTCATGCCAATGGACGATCATCAAAGGGACAATCCTGCTGAACAACAGAAAACACAACAAACTTTCCAGAGGAGCAACAAAACAAAAAGGAAGACACAACTGGACATCAACTTTGCTCTCACTTCCACAGGGAATAAAAATATATCTATGTCCTACTCTTCGACGAACTTCCAGCTGGTGGTATTAGTACAAGTTACTCATTCCACTGGAAGGGAGGAGAAGATAGGAACACGCATAGATCCAAGGACAAAGAATGTTTGGAATTGCTTAACTATTGCATCAGGCTACAACAATATAAAGGAACTGGAACATAATTACTACCTGGACATACTCGGATCAACAGATGCCATCAATGGAAATGGAAATGTATCAATGACCTACCCTTCGACGAACTTCTAGTTGGTGGTATTAGTACAATGTACTCATTCCACTGGTAGTGAGGAGAAGATAGGATCAAAAATAAAATCAAGAAAGAAGAAAGACTTCAACTGGAAGATTGTTGCCACATTAAGATCCCAGACACACACAAGCCCAACTCTGTTTACACACACACATAGTGTTGAGAATGACAAAAATACCTATACGATTCTAGAGCACTATCCAGTGGTATTAGCATGTTACCATGCTCAACCTGGAGGTGTGATAGACTTATATAGGCATCAGGCGACAACACACAATGGAAACAGAAGGAAAGGACAACCCACAGGAAGCAACTTTAAAGAAAGCAGCAACCACACCCTCAACAACTCAACAGCATCAACATCAGCACAAAAGGCAGAAGACAAGTAGTTTTCCCACACAAGAAACAGCAGCAGCAGAGACATCCACAAGCAAATGACAAGCAGCATATGCAGCAATATCAACTCCTGCACAGACATGGCAGAACCTCCTCCTCACATACCCAGCAACATCAATCAGCAGAGGCAGCAACAACAAAGAAAAACAACAAAGAACCAATCTTTCCTCTACAACATCATCCTCAACATCAATACCAAAATGAAATGCAACATCCTCAATCAAGGCACAAGCAAGACAGAGAACAACACAAGCAGCAGAGCAGCAAACTGTTCACATAGGAGTAGGCCATTCATGCAATTGCATTGTGTGGTATTAGCACCTCCGGTGCTCATCCTAATGCAATTGCATCAATTACCTCCTACCTATAAAAACAGCAAACTTCACAGAACTGTCAGCGATATGAACTACAATCAGCAAAGTAACTCTCAAATGGCCAAAACAGGGCAATTTCCTCATGCAACCTTTGACAGAAGAGACAGCAATACAATCCAGTCAAAGCAGGAATCTAGCAGTTGCATCACCAGCACACCAAGTAACAAAAACAAGCACAATAGCAGAGTAAAGGCATTCGAAATTGAAAGATCACACAAAGAAGCAAACATCAATCAACTAGAAGTAGAAACACACATGAATGGAATGGGAGACCTAGATGTATTTCACTCTGATTTTTTACAGATGTTTATCTATCATCCATGTAAGCTAGATATACACTATTTTAACCTAGGTCGGATACACCTTGTACCTAATGGACACCTTTTGTATTTTTGTAACTATGAGATAAGGTACATTTGCTTTTTTGGGGAGGTAAGGTTCATGTCCCCCTCCCATTATGTAAATTTTATCTAACTAACATCAATAAAAGCTATATTTAACCCCAAAAAAAAATAAAAAAAAATTGTCTACAAAATTTGGTGCAAATTGGAGTTGGTTTGATAGGATTCAGATTCTTGGTTATGATTTTAGAAGTTCTTGAATTTTCTTTGAACTTCTAGGGCGAATTTGTTCGTCGCGAATGCGGGGATTGAGTCGCAAACGCGAAGTAATGGGGGGCTTAACCTTCGCGAACGAGACAGTCCTCTCGCAAATGGAAAGAGTCATGGGATCTAGGGGAGGTTAGTCGGGTACTCTACATGAACGCGGGCCTTGCCTCGTGAAGCGAAGGCAAGGGAGGGAGCTAAGCCTTCGCGAACGCGAATAGTACATCGCGAACGCGAAGGCATTTTGGACATTGTTCTTCGCAAACGCGTCAATTGCTTTGCGAACACGAAGAACACTTGACGCCTAGGTATCAAAACATCAAAAAGACAGGATTTGAACCATTTTTCACCATTTTCAAGTTAGAGCTCTGCCTAGAGGCAATTTTGAAGAGGTTTTTCATCCTATCTTCATTAGTTTGTAAATTTCAACTTGTTTTGTCATATTTCCATAAACACCCATTGATTTTAACCTTTAATCTAGGATTTTTCATGGTATAAATTAGGGATTTAGGTAGAAATTAGGGATTTTGAGAAATTTAGATTTAGACCTCAAATTGAGGTCGAATTTCCAAATAAAACACATAGCCGGGCTCGGGGTGTGTTGCACCCTATTTTGCACTAGTCAAGACAGGATTCAACTTGTGGTTTCTCTATTGTTGATGAAAGAGAGTCGCCACCTAATACTTAATGGTATACTTGGGTACCTATTTAATTACTAAGTTATATTCTTTATAGGTCTGCTAACCGGTGAGATTATGGGTTAGGGTTTTTGTTCTTATAAGGGGAAGGTGTTAAATCTACCTGAGGTAGCTCCATAGGACGTAGACTAATTTTAAGGAATCTATTATTTATATTATGCTTAATTACTACTAAGGAATGACTTACTGTATATTAAAGGAAGTATATGTAAGATTTAGAAGGGATGTGGGATTATAAAAGAGTTGTTGAAGGTTAAGAGAATTTTGAAAGTAGTCCATATTTTAACGCTTGTAATTATTAAGTGAAAGCAATTACTTTTGAAGAACAGATGCTCGTATAATTTTTAGATGATGTACGTAAGAAAAGTGACTATAAATACACCTTGGTTTTAAAAATTCTGAAGAAGGCGAATCTTTGAAAAATTCATTTGGATGATTGTTCGTTACTGTTTTTCATGAAAAATTTGGTTTCATTCCTTGTTAGCAAAGAACAATGATTCTTTTCTAATTTTCCTTTGAAAATGGGCTGTTGTTTTGATTATGGGCCTGAGCTTCAAAAAATCTTTAAGAAAAGTGAGTGAGTGAACAAGATGAATAAACTATCATTAGCGGATCAAAGGTTAATTACTAACTAATTCTCTTTTAATCCTATATTAGGTAAAGTTTGCCTATGTTTCATGTGGTATAAAGTATGAAGATAAAGCACATAATCTAATATATGAATGTTGAATAAATGATAATGAAATACGATAAGACAACAAAAGCAGTAAGCGAAAATAATGAAAGCAGTAAACTAAGCTATGGAATAATGAGCAGTAACGAAAGAAGTAAGGGAGAGAAGACTAGACTCTGATGATTGGGCCTCAATAAGGTAGGCCCAGCAATTGAGAGGCGCGGCTAGAATTGACTGGACTTTTCATGAAATGCAGCGATGTTGGTTTGGGCCTGAGTTCCGAGGGACTCCGCATGCCCAAATGTATACATACCCAAAAAGAATAAAAGAAGGTCATTAGAAGTATTCCCACATTCTCAACATATTCAAATAGACATGACAGGTATATAGACAAATAATTGAATCAAAGAATAATCAATTCCATTGGAAATTATATTAATGTGGTGGTTCTACTTAGCAAATAACTCACATTGAAAACCTTTCATCGTCATTAAACATTAAACCTCCAAAGAATTAAATGTGTCAATGAATTAAGGGCTAAGGAGGAAATCCCACTCAATGCTTGTGCCAGGGAGGGCAGTCCAACCTAAAGTCAAACTCCACTCCCAATTACCCTTAAACACTAACAACATGTTTTTCTTGCGGGTTTAAATGCCAATGAGGCCCTCTCAATATAAACTAAATGCTATAGCATTGCCTGTCACAAAATATATACTTTCCCTCTTAACATAAGAACATATAGTCCGCACTAGGTTACCAAACAAACATATATCACATGAATTCTAAATATCTGACTTTGAAACATATACAGGTGTGAAACAAACGCATATTTCAAAAGTTTAAATTTAGAGCAGAGTAATATTCCAAAGAAAGGCAAAGCTCTACAACAAGAAGTCAACATATATAGAGGTTTCTTGTATATGGCAAACCTAGTGTGAACTGATTGATTTTTCTTTCAGCACATTCATAGATTGATACTACTATCTTAACACTTTCTAAAGAGAACCAGCAATGAAAATTCAGGCAACACAGTCATGAATAATCATTTACAGAGGTTGTCAAAGACATCTAGGACGTGATCAAGCCTTTCAATAGATCTGCAGGTTCACAGATCAAAATATGGAATCCCTAAGGATCTCTACAGAATCATATTCCTAAGAGTGTTGACTTCAAACAAATCATCATGTTCAAATAGCATCAACAAAGGTCCTTATAAGATCTTAGGAAGTCAGATTTGGTTTTAAAATTAACAAATAGGAAAGGACTGGAGTGGTTCTGGACAAGGTGTGAAATCAGAAACCAAATAAGAACATGCAATATTCAGTTAGCTACTTAAATACTTCAAATCATTGATGATTATATGTAAACAGGGTAAACTTTACACGTTATGTAGAATTAGATTAAGCATGTCATAAGGAGAGGGAGTTACAGATAAATAAAAGATATTGCATTAGAATATGTTTAACACAAACTTAAATCTAGGTTAGTACATGAATATGAAAATGATCATGATTCTGTTTTTATAAGTTACCACTTGGTTGTAGTAGAGTAACAAGATCTTTTTTAAGAGAAGACAATCTTAAACGATAAAATACATGCCATCTTTTTCAAAGATTAATGGTAACCCTAAAGGACTAGAGACAGTACGTATCATACCAAGTAAGCATGCAGTTGAAGATATTGACTAATCAAGAAACAACTAAGCTCAGCCTAACAAGTTACCAGTCTTTATAACAAAGAAAGGGAAAACATGATGATGATGGTATTATGTGGGGAGATAACTTAGTCTTAACAGACATGTACAATAGGATTACTTAGAGAAGACAAAAGAGTTTTAATTCAAACAAGGGTAAGTCAACAGAAGCAATAGGACCTAGACAAAGTAAAAGACCATAGTAGCTACTTGAAATTAACTTAGCAAACACAAGTAGAGAAGGAAACATATAAACACTTAGAGTTTACACTTAAGGTTAAAGGATAAAAGATATAAACTTAAACACCTTCAAAATTCATTCAGTCATAATTATCAAATAATAAGCTCAAGACTCACAAACTACAGAGATGCAACAGGTAAGGATAAAGGTTACTGCAGATCAGCAAAAGTTATGAGGTTCATGTGAACATGAACATATAATAACTTAAACATGTAGACTGTTGGAAACTTAGGAACAAAGATCAGCATGAATCAACTAGTGGTTTAATCAATCATCGATTAAAGACTCAAAGCAGGACAAGTAATCACAAGTAGCCATTAAACTTAACAGAACACAAGCATTATCATATTGAACACCATAAAACAACTGTAATACTCAGAATATACTAATATATTTGCAGCATTAAAAAAGATGAACAAAAGGGAAGAATGAGAGAGGTGCTGACCTTTTATAAAGCAGCAAACCAAACGAGAGCTCTTTTCAGTTGCTTAAGACCCCCAGAAACCCCAAGTTTGAACCAACAAATGAAAGAAAAGGAAACAGTAAGAAAACCTAAGGCTTTGAATCCTAAATTTCTTAGATGATTGAAACGTTTGTGTTTTTTTTTTTTTAGCAAATATACCTCTAAGCTGATTGCTTAGAAGTTCTATATATATAAATTAAAATAATAAAAAAATAAATCTTGTCCCGAAAAATAAGAAAAGACAACTAATTATAGTTTTACGACTAAAGTAATACTATTTATTACAATCCATCGTGAAATCAACTTTCCATGTGTGAAGTAATGAATATTTCCGGCCAATTTGCAAAACATAAAAGTAGCACCTCAATTGCTCTCACCAGGCGCCAAGTTTTGCATGTCAACATTGGCAATGTTGAATGTCCATGTTCCTTCATCTTGAATCGTTGATTATATACTATTGATTGTTGTCATGGGCGATCTTAATAAAAGCATGTGATCTTTGACTGTCGAAATCTGTTTGTCGCCATGGTCATGAAATATGTCGATTATCTGCAGCTTTGTTCATGTTGATCTCAGTGAACAGCTCATCGATTCTTCCTTGACAAATATGATCCAGCTTATAAGCAGTGTTTGATGATATTTGGAAATGAATTATCGATCTTGCTGCCTTCGACCTTGCACAGATAATTAAAACTGATGGATAAAACAGAGCAGAGTGCTGTTGGTATTTCGAATTGGATTATCGATGGAATATACAGCTTCCATCTCCGACATCACAGAATTCGAGCTCGAACAAACTCATTGTGCAACCTCAATTTAACTTGACGATATCGAAAGCAATAATTTGCTGCATTATATGTTCCATACATTAGTATTCCACCTCCAGAATGAGCGCGCGGACACGCTAATACCACTGGAAAGTGTCTTAATAATGTACAGAATGTAATGCAACAAATCCATTATTTAATTAATCCGACTTCGTGCTGCAGTTGAACTGATCTCATTTCACGACCTGTTGGCAGCAAGTTCTGTAGTTTGCTATCGAGATGAAACTTACGATCTCGAACATGAAGATAATTTGTCTCCTTGAAATGTGTTCTATCTTTAACGCACAGATGATATTGAAGCTTGAATTTAGTTGCTGATGCAGGTTGCTTCCAGTAACTTAAAAATAAATGAATCAACAGATGCAATTGGGATTGTCTGCATATAGGCCAGCTTCTAACATTAACCAAGATGTCTTCTTCTTCCAGTTTTGAACCTTAGATTAGGAGTCTGTTGTTTATCTAAGTTGATGAGCTTCCTTGCCGCACTTGGTAATTCATCGAACGAGTTGAAATGTATAGTACCTGCAAAATGAAACACCATGTTAGTTAAAAAATCCGCAACAGCGTTGCCTGCCCTCATTACATGCTGCACAATGACATTGAAATTGTTCATCATTTGTCTAATTTTCTTCACTTTAGGTCTAATAGACCAAGGTGTATCCCAATCACCATTGACGACCTTATTCAAAATCAATGAGTCTGTTTCTAGGATCAATGGATGTAGGTCATTGTGGATACAGTATTGTAGACCATGAAGCATTCCTTTTGCTTCAGCAACCATATTATTTGTGAGTCCTATGTACACTGCTTGAGCATACACAAATTCACCCTCTTCTTTTCTAACACAGTACCCAAATGAACTAGGCCCAGGATTTCCTTTCGACGTACCATCCGTATTGCATTTATACCAACCTCGATAGGGGAATTGCCATATTATTCTCCTTGTTATGACAACAGGTTTATAACATTCCAGAAACTGTACAATTTCGGGCCACAGTGGTGGTATATTTGTTAACCACGGGTACGTAACCTTTGCTAAATAAAACAACGTCTTGTTGACTTCATGACATACCCTATTTGTTGAGACACTGCCTCCATGTTTCCCTTTATTTCTTTTCTTCCACAGTTCCCAAGTGATAATAGCAGGTGCAACTTGAAACAATGGTCGCAATTTTGAGAAACATTTATTATTCCACCATGCTCTTATCGTTTGCTTTAGCTGTATCAATTGGACTTTTATTCCAGCTGCTTTCATGAACATTGTCCACACCTTCACAGCTGTAGGGCTACTTAAAAATATATGCTCAATTGTTTCTTGTTGAGGTTGCCGACAACACCAACATCGCGACGTAACTATGTATCCTTGTCTTCTCCACAAATCGTCTGTAGGTATCTTATTCCTCCACAACCTCCAGAGAAAGAACGAAATCTTAAAAGGCAGTCTTTTCGTCCAAATTAATTCAAATTCTCTGTTTTGGTTTGCTCGATGCCTCAAGATTTTCCAAGCAGTGGTAACTGTGAATCTGCCCGATGGAGTTGGCATCCAGAAAGGTCTGTCCCATCCACTTTAATCCTCATGAACATCCACATTGTCCTTCACATGTGTAGCCATTTCTTCAGGAAATAACTGGTGCAGCAGCTGATTATTCCACGTTCTTTCTTGTCGCAATTCACTAACATCTTGATAGTCTTCTTGGATGTTGAATTCATCAGGAACAATATGATACAATGGCCCTAAACCAGTCCAATTTTCATGCCATATGCTCGTTTCTCCTCTCTTTAATTCCCAGAGAACATGTTCAATATTGTCTCTTGCCATCAGCATTTGTTTCCAAACATTCAAGCCTTTTGTAAATCTAACAACAGTTGGTGCTTGCTTCTTACAGTACTTGTTCCATATGAAGTTAGACCACAATGTTTTTGTAGTTCTAAACTTCCACCACAACTTGGCAAATAATGCCTTCGACACATCCTGCAACAACCTAAAACCCACACCTCCCTCCTCCTTAGGCAAGCACAAAATTTGCCACGATGCCCAATGTCTGCTTCTACCATCTTCATTGTTGCTCCAGAAGAATCTTGCAAACATTTTGTGTAAATGTTCGATAACATTATTTGGTGGAGCGATCACAGAGAGCATGTGTACAGGCATGCTTTGAAGCACACTCGTAATTGTCGCCTTTCCTCCAAATGATAGAAGCTTACCCTTCCAAGAATGCACCTTATTCTTAATGTTTTTAATAAGATCATTGTAATACTCCTTTCTTCTTCTGCTGTAAAAGATTGGACATCCCAAGTACTTGAATGGAAACTGGCCTTTTGAAATTGTGTTTTTCTTTAGTGGTTCATGATTTTTTTTCGTGTTAAGTAAGAGCGTTGAAGGCTCCTATTTATAGTGCCATTTAAGGCTCTAGGGTTTCAGAAGAATTTAAATTAGATAGTGGAAGATGACAATGAGCTTATGATGTGAGCAATATGAGTGAAATCAGAGAAGAGTAGAGTGGAAAACGACGAAGAATTTTTACCTGAAAAAGGAGATTGACCGTTGAAGGTAGAGGACCATCGATTAAACTCTAATGTCTTTAGGTCACTGAGTTTGACCTCTGGACATCAATCCTCATGATGACTTCTGAGAAGGAACTCCATGCCTGCTCCGATCTGACAAAACACGAAGGAAAATCGGAGATTTGATATTGCGTCTTTGGGTCTAAGGTTTCAGGATTTATATGTTTGAATTTTGTGATTGAAAATGGGAATTTGCAGCAGGATACACGGGCTTCAGGAGGCAAAAGGTAGTTTTAGGCTCCGATTTGAAAGAACGTACAGAACCTAGATAATTTGAACTTTCGTCTTTGATCTAGGGTTAAGCTTTGGGGATTTCAAATTTGTGTGATGAAACGGGAATGAAATCGGTGAGATTCGTGGTTCGGGAAGATAGAAAGGATGAATTCATTGTTAATTTGTTGACCTTACATAGATTTGTGCAAGGTTTTGTGATTGATGGAGGTTGGAAGGACGATAGAAAGAAGAAACAAAAGGGAAAGTGGGGCGGCAAGGTCAATAGAGAATGATTAGGGTTTTTGGGGTTGAGATAGTCCATCTCTAGGGATAAAATGGGTGAGGGAGATTTGAGACGTTGGATCTTTAGACCAACAGCCCTGATAATTCGGGCATTAGCAATTTAAAATGAAAAAATACATGGACAATTGGATCTCTTACGTTTTGACGGTTGAGATGCATCTGAAGATGTGTTTTAAATTAAAAAGCAAATAAGAGATAAAACATGAGTCGTCGATCAAATAGATGGATGACCCAGATTGAATGTACTTCTTGTGCGAGTGATAAAGATGGGTGACGTGGCGCATCTCTATTGGTTTAGAGAGAGTGGCATGATTGCCAAAGTGGAACGAGATGGGGTATTTGGACTGGGTCAGAGCCGTTTGGGCATGGAATTGCAATTGCAGCCTTTTAGTCTTTAACCCTTTTGAAATTAATCTAAATAAACTAAATTACTTTCAATAAAATGTGGTGAAAAATTATAATTATTAAATATACTACTAAGTATTGCAATTAATTATTTGTAAGAATATTTTATTTTCTAAATTATAATAATAATTTCGAATTATTAACATACTCTAATTTACTAGAAATTAAGGATAATTTCATTAAATTAATTACAGAACCTATGTACAGAAATAATCCTAAAATAGCAAATATATTTGTAATTACATCATGGCAATGCTATGTGATTAATCTTAAAACTAATATCTGGTTAATTTGTGAAAAATAGATATTCATTACTGGAAAATACTTTGAAAATATTTATTGTAAATTATTAAGCATAAATAAATTAATTTAAAAGGGGAGGGTCAAAATTGGATGTCAACAGGTTGAATGGGTAATTGGGTTTTGGTCTGAATCTCGGGTTTTGACCAAGCAAGCCCGGGTTGACTTTTTCCTAATTCATTAAAGATTGGATCTTTTTCACTCGTGGGTAGTTTCTAAATCTTATTTTGAATTATATGCACTATATTTTGCGAGATTTCATTGGTTTGGAGGCTAACTCTAAAGGAAAAGTCACGGTTGAGCATTGACTTGGTTGCGGAGTGAGGTAAGTGTCATGGTTAGCCTTGACTTGAGGGTTTAGGACTTGTTGGTCTAATTGCTATGTGAATTATGGGCAGGGGCGGCGTATATGTAAGGTAACAAATATATATACGTTGTTATTGGGCTAAAACATGCGGGTTGAAATTATTTTATTATATTCTGTTATTTCCATGACTATTTTCCCATGCCGTAGTTAGATTATTACTTCTTTAATTGTTCGGTTTCATATCTATTGATTATTTTGGAGTTGTTAGAATTTTGAAAGTTGAAGATGAATTATCATTACACTAAGATTGAAGTGAAATAGCTTCCCGCCTTGTTTTGCAATTTTGAATTAACGTTGTTCCTTGGTGAGGAAGAGTGAAAAGCACGAAGAGTGTTGTTGTGTCTTATTTGCATACAATATCATTTATTTGAGAGATTGTGAGGATTAAAGCACGAAGGGTGATACCGTTCATTTGATTGCTTATTATCATTTATCCTATCATGAGAGATTGAGAGTAAAAGCACAAAGAGTGATGCCGTGCCATTTTATTTATGATATTACATGGTGAAGGTGAGAGTAAAAGTACGAAGGGTGATGCCGTGTCATTATTAATTTCTTTGCTTTACTTATCGGATTGATGATTTACTTGGTTGAATTGTTATTATTTCTTTTCGGAGAAAGGTTATTCGATGATTTTGTACATGTCGTTCTTTTGTGTTCCCCTTCTACATGTCCCTCCCAATTAATATTTTAACTGTCATACTGGTTATTTTGTTGCTTTATATATATACGTGTACGTGATTTACGTAGGTATCTCGTCATAGCCTCGTTACTACCTCGTCGGGATTAGGCTCGACACTTACGGAGTATTTTGGTTCAGTTGTACTCATGCTACACTTCTGTACTTCTTGTGCAGATACTGGTGTTGGTCCCAGTAGCCTTTAGTGGTGTCCTTGCTCATATTCAGCTGCATCGGAGACTTGAGGTATAGCTGCACGGCATCCGCAATCCTGAAGTCCCCTTTCTTTATCTAGATTAATGTTTATTTAGCTTCAAACAGTTGTATTTTGTTTCAGACCGTCTATGTAGTATTCTAGTTGCTCATGTACTTGTGACTCCGAATTTCTGAGAGTAATTAGCATCGCGTTATTTCTATTAACACTGTTTTAAATTCTGAGTTTATTTATCGTCAAATATCATTATTTTGTGTTAATTGTAAAGAACTGGTTAATTAATTTAATAAAGTCGGCTTGCCTAGCAAGTAGATGTTAAGCATTATCACGGTCCCGAAGTTGGAATTTCGAGTCGTGACAGTTGGGATTAGGTGCCATCACAATTTGGTGAGATTTTGGGTCGTGACAACATTATATAATACACATGATACACCTCATATAAACTATGTACTACATATACAACTCATACACACTAATATAAGTTGACCCGCTAAATATAATTTATCTACTAAATTTCTCAACGAGATTTTCTGGACATATCTTAGGGAGAATCATGGATTTGCTACGAATCAATAACTCTTTACCCTAAACATTTCGAAGAAGCCCTCAACGAAAAATCTTAACGTGCATCAGTTGATTGGGAGAAAAATTCACCTTGAGTACCGAAACTTAATTTTCTTAACTTATTCACTCTCTTCTTCCTCATTGTTCGATTAAGACTCGACAAATTAAATTCTACAGTAAATAAATATTTGGGATTGTTATCCCAACTGATTTTTCTATAAATGGATCTAGGAAATAAGAAGAGGAAGATGAAACTAAATCGGGAAAGAATCTAAAAGTTCCTGTATAAAGAGAAAATGATCTTGAAGATGAAAATGGTGGAGAGTGTAGTGATCTGAAAAAAGAAAAAAGAAGAGAGAAAATTGAAAGAATGTCAAAATACAGAAGCAACAGTATGCATGATACTTCTGAAATGTCAAAATTCCTTTTTTTAAGTGATTAAGGAAGATTTTCAGAATTCCTTATAAGAGATTATAAATGATTTTATTAGGATCTTAATTATTTTTTTGGTTAATAAGGAGACTTATATTAGAAATTAAATAACATAACACTTGTAGTTATTACAAGTCAAGACTCTTTAAAAATAAATCTTCAGAACGATCCTTATTGAAAGCTGAAAAAGCAAATAGAGGGGAAGATAAGTAGTACAAGGGATGACGTGGTTGTCGTCCATATGAGGGAGTGAGGCTCATGTCATGCTTAGTCAAGGTATCTGCTACAACATTAGTTTCTCGATAGACATGTCTAAGCTCCACACGATCCAATTCCAGCATCAATGACCTACAATCAAAAATAATAGATAAGTAAAATTCCTTATCATGTTCGACCATGGTGCATAATACATGTGACTCAATTTTTATTTGAAGTGGCTAAAGGCTAAAGTCCTTAGCTAACTGTAATCCTAGAATCCTGATTTTTCAACAAGAACATGTAAATTGGCCATTATAATTCCTTAAAATGGAATTGTGCGAAAGTAGTCGGAAGGTGAGAGCTACGAAGTGTTGTTTACTCTTGGCTACGGATAACAATTAAATTTGTACGTGATTTTAAGGATACGTGATCTGATTTGATACAACTAAAGAAAGAACATAGAGATTAAATTCAGTAAATAAGGAAGAAGCAAACCACAAGTATCGGGTAGCTTTATTGTGGCGGAATCCTCTAAAGCAAGATATGAAGCAGAAAGATTGAAAAGTATATAGATTATAGCCTTGTGTATATTGATAGTAGATTGTTGTTCCTGTTTACAATAGTGCTGCCTCTTTATATAGGGAGGAAACAGAATTCTATACAAGGTAAAAAACCTATGTACAAGGTAAGATATCCCTAGAATTAATGGCTTCAACATCTTTACTGATTTCAGCCATGATTCCCGCCGAGATATTTACATGTTACGAGATTTTCGGTCCTTTAGTCGCGTCAATCTGCTAATTTTACCATAAGGTGCCTTACCCTGATCGGCCTCGACAATCTCATCTCGAGCGAGCTTCGTTCTGGTGGAATCCGATCTTGGATTATTCCTTTTCGATGTCCCGTTCTCGGTCTATCGAGTAACGACTTCGATCGACGCTAGCCGTCGAACCCCGAAACCGACATCCCCTATGCAAGCGATCGCATTCGACCCTATACAGATAGTCCCCTCGTTTTTTGAGAGTAATGATAAAAAATGATATGAGTCGCCGCTTTCGAGATTAGGCCAAATGGAGGCATACTTATGGCGTACGACACGCAATTCTGAGTATCGTTGTCAAAAGACGCAAAACGTCATATCAATGCATGACGGCAGCATGATGACGCACGTGATTAGTATCAAAAATGTCTTTTCATAGACAAACTAAAGACAAAACCTGCCACGCTTGCAAGCCCTAATTAATGCTTCCTCATTTTGGGACTCAAACCGCCACCTTTAAGAGGGTATAAATAGCCCTCTTGTTACTCAGTTTCAGAGTTTGCGTTGATTGAGCAACATATTCTTCAAGTTTTCTGAGTTTAATTTCAAGTGATTTCCCCCTTTATTTTTGCGTTACGCCTGCGTTTATTTGCTTTTCTAACTCTCTATTTCCAATGGCAAAGACATCCAAGTCTATTCCCCAGAAACAAAATCTTTCTTCTTCTCAACCCGCTGAAGAAGCTGAACCTATCATCGTTGGGGGACTTCGACTGAGCCACCATTAAAAGCATTCATACCGGTTGGATGCTCAACCGGTACTTACTTTAAGGTAGAGAAGGCTTCTTCTGTACCAGGCAGGGATGAGCCGGTTACGAGATATGTTTGTTCGATTACGAACAAAAACATAGAGAGGGTGAAGCAGATTGCAACTGGGTTGGCAAGGATGTGGTGGTTCCTTCGCCAGAAGAGGCAATCACCACCCACGTGGAGGGCTACTTGAGTGTTTACACTTACTCCTTCACGTTGGGCCCTTTGGGCCCTATCATCGTCGAATTTTGCAAACAGTACGATGTTACGCTGGGTCAGATTCATCCGTCCTTTTGGAGAATAGTCATTCTCTTCCGTTGTTTTGTGAGTAAGATCGAAGGGCATTCCTTCACCGTCGATCATCTCTTTCGACTTTACAGTCCCCGAATCTTCCGAGAGGCACTAATAAAACTTGCTCGCCGGGCTAGCAAAGCCCCCTTTTCGAGCATCGACGAGGATAAGGACCGAGGCTGGATGAGCCGATTTATTCGAATAAAGACATCGGACCTGATCCCAGCCGAAAGCATGCCGTTCCCTGAAAAGTAAAACATGAGCCGTAAGTGTTACTTTCCTATTTTAACTCATTCGATGTCTTCCCTTTGTTGTCTTACTAACATATCTCGCGTGGTGCAGCTGTTTCTCGAATGCCGGCCGCGATTCAGCATTTGAAAAAATGGGTCGAGAAGGTGGTATCTCAAAGGACCTATTCGGAGCGTGCCTGGCGCGAGATATCAAAGGGCCGATGGGAGGCCAAAAATCATGGTGAGAACCTTGGTGACATCGGTAATAAATTTATTCCACATCTTATATTATCGATGATGCTACTGCTCAATAACCTACTTCATTTCTTCCTTTGCAGGTCTATCGAAGGATGTTGAAATGAGACCAGCATCCCCTGGTAAAGAGGTTCCCTGCCTCCCCCTGCCTCGGAACAAGAAGGGGAGAAAAAGAGGAAGGAAGTCCCCGGTTCTTCTGCGCCCGAGAAGAAAAAACCGAAGAAGAGCATAGCTCGTAAGACTAGAATTGCGGACGTGGCTTTCTGGTTGGATGATGAATCCGAGGAAGACGGAGGCCTCGAGATTTTAAGCAGCGAGCCATCTCGGGCAGTCCCCGAGCCGAGGATCGATGAAACTTATATTCATTGAGTAGAGGACCTCGATGTAGCGGCGAGAACCTAGGCTTCCGCCGATGCAGGGGAGGCAGCGCAGGGAATCTTGGGCCCCCCAGAAGCAATGGGCTCCCCTTCTTTCGTCAATCCTCAACGAAGCCCGAGCTGCAAGAGCGCATTCACCGAGCAAAGGCCATGTACCGGAAAAGCCTTTTGAAGATTTCTTTGACGGTGTGCCATCGGCTGATACCTTTTGGCTCGAAGTGCCGAGGAAGAGTCCCTCCACCGAGACGAGCAAGGCATCTTTCGGTCCCAAGCTGGTCGATAGGTTTCCTGCTCCGATTTCCAACCCTGATTGAAAAAGAATAATAAAGTTCGCCATCCCCGAACATGCTAGGGCCCTTTCTGCGCCTGTGGGGGTGGCTAGTTATCTTTGGTGTTTAGTGACCGAAGAAGATCATGCCGCAATAGATGAGGTGGATGAGGCTTGCTTGCTCAATGAAGCTCAACAAGCATCAAATAAGGTAATACTTCTTATAAGCTTTGTCCGGTGTTTGCCATTTTACTTTTTCAATCTAGTCTAACTGCCTTATTTTATTTTGTATTCGTAGGCCTCAGTGCTTCATCATGAGGCTTTTCTTCAACTAACGGAAGAAAAGGCACGTCGTGAGCGGCTTGAAGGGGAGATGTCGACCCTTCTGGTCGAGCTAGATTTTGTGCGCAAGGAAAATACTGGTTTACTCGACCAGATGGGGCAGCAACTTGACCGAATAAACCAATTCCGATCCGCATTGAGCGAGGCCAAAGAAGAGACCAACGAATGGAGAGCTAAGACCGATCTGCTGACCTCGAAAAAAGAAACCCTCCAAGCTCGAATGGTTTCTTTGGAAGAACAAGTCTCGGAGGCACAAGAGAAAATCGGGACTCTGGTTAAGAGTACCAATACGCTTCAATCCTAGGTCGAGACACTCACTTCAGATCGTGATGTTTTGGTCAATGAGCTGCAATCGGCAAAATCAGAGGTTGCTACATCCAAAGATGAGACCAATGAGTTGATAGCCAATATAGGGCCGATGCCAAGGCTGCTTAGGAACAGTCGAAAGTTCTGGTTGAATACACCAAATGCCAAACCCGCCTTTCTGTTCTCGAAGAGTTACAAGCTCGGGGCTTCGATATATTTACTAAGGTCGATGATGCAAAAAGGATCGAAGCCGAAACCAGGAAGCGGGCCTTCCCAAAAGAAGAGGGTGAAGACTCCGAGGGCTCTGAATAATGATATCTGTTGTATAATATGTCCTTTTAGAATCTCCATTTTTGTAACTTACTTTTTCTCATATATATGAACGATATTCTTTTATTCTATTTTCTCGTTTGGTCTGTTTTGATTCTTTGTTCTTAAAATCGATAATTCTACTTGTAGAATTTTTTGGCCTTCGGGCTTAGTTAAGACTTAGCCTATTTCTTGGCAGATCTTTCCACGGCTGATTCGGTAAGGCCTAAGCCTTGAAAGGGATCCAAGGTTTGCCTTAATAGGTCTTATTTCCCTTCGAGCTTCATTAGCTCGATGCGGCCTTGGCCTATTAAGAAATCAGAGTTCTTCCTTAGCAGGTCTTGTTCCCTTTTGAGTTTTATTGACTCAATTCGGTCTTAGCCTTTTATAAATTGGGGTTTGCCTCAGTAGGTCTTATTCCCTTCTGAGTTTTATTGACTCGATTCGGCCTTAGCCTTTTAAGGGATCGAGGTTTTGCCTTAGCAGGTTTTATTCCCTTCGAGCTTCATTAGCTTGATAAGGCCTTGGCCCTTTATAAATTGGGGTTTGCCTTAGTGGGTCTTATTCCCTCCTTTGATTTTCGAGTCAAGCTTTGAGTAATTTTAGTTTTCGATCGTGCAACAGAGATCGAGATGGCCTTCGGAGTTGGAGACAAGATATTGGTCCCAAAGAACTTTTATTGGTGCTCAAGTTCTTGTACAATTTGCTTAGGGGGTAGATCAATCTACTTGGGCATGGTACTTTTGACCGTTTGACCCTTACATTGATTCCTAACGACCTATGAGAAGTTCCCCCGAATTGAAGTAGATAAGCAATGAATGAGCAGTTTTCTGATATTCAAGGTCGATTGAAGTTGTGCACCGAATATCATTGCCTTCGATATGCGACCGATCTAAGTTAGCACGATTCCTGGTTAGCTCATTAAAAACCTTGCCGTAAAACCCAATTTGGGACAAAACCGGTCGAAGGGAAAAAGAGTGGAACGCGTGCTTTCAGTCTTAGTGTCCTGTGCTTCCTGGCTCGAGGTCACTTTGTTCAATACCTGCGGACGTTAGTAACATAAAACAAACAAACGAAGAGTGAAATTTCATACCTCAACAATAGTATCGCTTTAAATGGCTTATGTTCCAGTTGTTCGGCAGTTGTTTGCCATCCATGATTCCGAGCTTGTAAGATCCCTTTCTGATGACCCTTAAGATGGTGTAGGGCCCTTCCCAGTTCGGTCCTAACTTCCCTTCATTCAGGTCTCGAGTATTGGGCGTGATCTTTCTGAGCACTAGGTCTCTGATGTTGAAATATCAAAGATGGGCTCTTCGGTTGTAGTATCTTTCAACCTTTTGCTTTTGGGCGGCTATTCGAACAAGGGCTACTTCCCCTTACTGCGCCAGTTCTCAAGCTACGCAATTTGCTACAGTTCCTTAGTCTACAATTAAAGGACAGTTCAATCGTTACTCACTACGCGTGATAGCTATTATTAACCACAATCTCCTAAATTCATATGGTGGTTCTCTACACCCTTCCTCTCCTAACCATCATCAAACGTATTTACAGCACATGCAACTCATTTACAACCCCTAATAACCATGACCCATTTCGCTTAACCCTACTTATTTCGATTTCATGGCTTCTAGTCATACTCCCATAAGTTCTTACAGGCATGCAACCCCCCCTATCATGAATGTTTAAGGGAAAACTACATGAAAGGGAGTAGTAACTTACCTTGCATGTGAATTATTTGACCCTCTTCTTCGATTCCTCAATTTCTAGGTTTTGCCTTCAATGTGGGTTCGCAGGAAACTCGGCTAGGGTTCCCTTTAGTTCTTTAGTTTCTTGTTTCCCTTCTTCAATTTAGAGTTTGGAAGAGAGGGAATTGGTTTTGTTGAGGTGAGGGCTATGAGAGGGGTCGTTTTGGGCCTTTTACTATGCTTGGACTCAAAAAAATGAAGGAGGGACAGGCTTGGGTCCCTTTTATAGGCCTGGCAATAAGTGGCACACGTGCCTTACAATTTCAGGTTTGCGATCGCATACCCGCCGCAAACAGGACATGCAGTTCGCATTCTGGTCACAAATCTTAGGTCAGAAATCTGTTGCATTATACGGCGCAGAAGGGCCAGATTTGCGGTTCACATTTTCAACAATGCGATCGCATTCTGGTCGCATTTCAGACACGGATTCAGCCCAGAACTCTGTTCCATTCTCCGATGGAAGGTGTCACATTTGGTCCGCATTTGTATTATGCGGTCCGCATACTGGACGCATATTTGACATAATCTCAGCCCAGAAATCTGTCTCACTTTGCGATCTTGGTGCTGGATATGCGGTCCGCATTTGTGCTTTGCGGTTCGCATATCCAACTATGCAACACCTTTGTTCTTTTTCTTAACTTTAAACTATTTTTTCGGGTTCTTGGGTTCTCATATGTAAACTATTTCACAGTGTATTCTAATATACGAATTGACGGGTTGTAACACTCTCCCTCCCTTAGGAACATTCGTCCCCGAATGTAGGGATCTATGGAGGCCAATGTAGGCCGCCATTAAATGAAAGGTAATACTGTAGAGGGGTTCGAGTTCCATTTACTTTGTTCGGACGCCACTGAATCCCAGCATTAAATGAAAGGTAATAATGACGAGTATCTTAAGTTCCTATTTACCTTACACGGACGCTTCTCCTTTTAATGCATTCTGTGTTTATTCGGCATTATCATTATTTACATTGTGGAACAGGTACGGATATTTAGCTTTCATCTCTTCTTCCGCTTCCCATGTCATCTCTTCCACGTTCCTATTCCTTCATAGCACTTTAACGGAAGCTACATCTTTTTGTCCTTAGCTTGTGGATTTGTCGGTCCAATATGGCCACTGGTACCTCTTCGT
>MCJB01000035.1:0-20447 GCA_002018475.1 Nicotiana obtusifolia
GATAATGCGTTTTTGCATTATCCAGTCCTCGTCTATCCAATGACTGGTAATGGTTAAATAGTCACAGTCATTGGCACTTCTACCTATGTCTATAGTAATTGCTATGCGACAATCTATATGGGTAAATAGATATCGCAAATACTGTTCGTATTCATGCTTATACTTGTAAATGTCAGCCTTCACGGTAGCACGAGGCCATCCTTTATATGTAGGATTATAAATTTTTCTAATATATTGTATAAAATGGAGGTTAGAAGGAAAACTATATGGTAAGCACATAACTGTTACCATTTTTGCTAGTTCTTCACGATCCTTGTTTGGATCATAGTATAAAATTCCCCCGGTAACGGTGTTAATTCCGGGTTGGACTAAGTTTGAACCTACACTAGTTGGAACCGGATTACCTCCGCCCGCCCCCTGTTCCGCAGCTTTCATTTGCAAATATCTTTGTTTCTCTCTAGGGTGTTTCATTATGTGCCTAGTTAAACTACCCGTACCGCTACGGTTGCCAGTAAATTTATGAGCCAACAAAGACCCACAATTTTTACACTTAGCTTTGTTTTCTTCTCTTAATTGAGTAAAAAAATGCCAAACAAGAGATGGTTCGGCCCGTCTCGGCGGTCTTCTATCAAATGTAGAGGTTAGTACATGAGGGTCATCAGTTGGGTTATTATTAGGACTAGTAGGTGTATCTTCTAAATCGGGTTGCGTTTCATCTATATCGGGTTGGGATTCATGTAAATCGGGTTGGGTTTCATTACCATAAAGAGCGTTCATCGTTTCATCATCTAATCGATTATCGGGTGTAATATTGTGATAAAATTGACTATCGGAAAATTGCATTAAAGGGTGATCACTATCAAGAATATTAGGTAGAGGAGGACGGGTAGCAGGGGGAGGAGGAGTAGCTTGGCTACTAGATTGACCAATTTTTGATTTTCCCTTGCCCTTACCACCAAACATTTTTTTTAATGAAAAATCCATATTAATTATAATTAAACTAATTAAAACAAACACAACAATATATTAAAAATTAAATAGTTAGAACGAGGTTACCGATTTGACGAACAACTTCTTGAAAATTGATAATTGTTGAAGACTTGAAGACTTTAATACTTCAATTCACCAACTTCACAATTTTCCACGAAATTGCAATAATAATATGAGCACTTATGGAAATAATTAGAGAGAGATTGAGGGAGATTGAGAGAGATTGTGAGAGATTGAGAGATTTTGTGAGTTAAAAATGAAAGAATGGGGGGGTATTTATAGGTGGAAATAGGTAAAAAGTGTATTTATAAAAAGTTTGGGGTTAAATTAAAGTTTGGGGGCCAAAATAGCTATTTTCTGAACCCCAAACGGTCAAATTGAGGCTCCAATGGCTAGATTTTAAAAATCTGGCTGTTGGCTATTTTTTTTTTAAAAAAAAAAATTTTTTTTTTCAAAAGTTACCGTTGGTCCCGGGCCTGGCGGGCATTTTTTGAAACCGGCCCGCGACGGGCCTTCCCCCGTTTGAGGCCCAAGAACAGTAGGGACCGGACCACAGGCCCGTTAGGCCCACCAGGACCGCGGTCCTGGGCCGGTCCCGGGTCAGGCCCACCGTGGGCCACAACCTTAGGTGAAGAGGGGAAAAGATTGAGAAAGAAGAAAGACGCAAGAGAAATAGGATATTGCACTTTGTTTTTTTTTTTTTCAATAGAAAACTCCTTTTACATATAGTGGATATGTGAAAGAATCTCAAAGCAATAGCGATAGAAACTAAGGATCCACCAAACAATATAGAGAATCGGTTTCTCTATCTGTTTCCACAATAAATAAGCAGAAAGTAAACAACACGCGATATTTACGTGAAAAACTCCCTGTTCACGTGATTAAAATTACCCAGTAGGATTTCAACTCCACTAAACCGAACAAACTTCATATTACAACCTATTGCAATCTATGAAATAAACTCTTAATCCCTCAACCCTTACAATAACTCTATTGTAAGTCCTTTGCAATAACTTTAGTACAAAGCAACACTCTTGACTAACTCTAGTCAAACAACCAAAACAATAATGGTTAAATGATGTCCTATATAATACTTCTAAAAAGCCATGTAGGAATACAAGTAAAGAACAAAAGACAAAGACACAACTAACTTAAGAACTCAAGACATCTTCAGTGTTGGGATCTGGTCCATGGTTTGTCACAACTTTGTTCTTGAGTGCACCTGGAAGAGACAGTTGCGACTGGCACTTGAATGATGGGTTTTTCCGGTTGTCAAGTATTAGGTCAAATCATGTATAATGTTGTTTATATATGAGAGAGCATGTGTGAAGAGATAGGGACATTTCAGCTTTTGGTTTGACCTCTAGCAGCAACAGCTATGCCACTGCACTGCTGCCAGTCGGTACAGTAAAACAACTTTTACAGCTGTAGAGTTGCATGTACATGTTGTGGAACTGATCCTATCTATTCCCTTTGTAGTTCCCTTATCTAGTTTCCTTGAGAGTTAGACCAGACAACTGAGCATGTCACAATAAGTGCAAAGGAACTGATTGTATCAGGTTCCTATCGGGTTCCTCCACAAAGTTTGAGAAATCATAATTGCATAACTTATTAATTTCCCCCCTTTGATGATGAAAAACTCAAAATTGATATTCCCTTCGAGAACCAGACTTCCAGCATGTTCCCCCTATGAATCAGACGCCTCCCCCCTAAGAACCAGATTCCTGTTACTTGTACCCTATTACTCCCTTCAATTATCTTCCCCCTTTTAACATCATTGAATAGAAGATAAAATAAGCACATGGAAAAAGAAGTCGAGCAACAATAACTCATGCCACCTGTGTGCACACAACATGGCTAAAAACATAGCACAAGAGATTAATATTGCACAAAATAGATATTGATTGCTCATTAATTAAGGAAAAAACAGAGTAACAGTAGTACCAATCACACACATATTACAAATTTAACAACTGGAGTGACACAATCATTAGTTAATAACAACAAAAGAAGAACAGGATAGGAGAGGCCTAGAAATGGTTTCAAAGGTAGGAGACACCGGGTAGGAGATAGGAAAGATTAGGAGGAGCAAAGACCTTGAGAAGTCGATCCACTCTTTCATTTGCAGTTCTTTGATCAGTGATCAGCTGCTCCTTCAGGTTCTATATCTGTTTCCTTAACTCGACATTCTCAGCCTTCAACCGAAAATCTCTTCCCCCTGGGAGCTACTAGAAGCAGGTTCCTAGCTAGCCTGAGTAAGCTTGGTCTGCAGAATAGTATTTTGAGCTTGAAGGCGCTTGATCTCTGCATTGGCTGACTCCTGAGCATCAATAAGTTGAGAAATAGTTGAGTTGCTCCCTTCTTCATCACAAACTCACATTCTTCTAGTGTACTCATGGTAAACATCAGCTTTCTAGTCCGCATAGAAGCTTTTTCCAATGGAACTTCGAAACACTCCAAGACCTTTGTAAGGAGAAACCTATAAGAGAGACCATGTTTGCCATCCTTAAAGTCTGCCTCCTTCAGTATGTGTTCAATAATGATGTTAGGAAGGCTAATAGAGGTGAAGGATGCTAGTGCTTCTAGGAGAACCAGGCCCGCGATGGAGTGATGGATCTTCTCTCAACCCTAAGCAGTAGCACCTTGTTCACCAACTCAAATAACAGCTGATATTCTAGCTGAAGAGCTTTTTTGTACACCCTTTCTCCAGACAGAATGACCTCCTTCTTGATAATCAACTTCTTAAAATCGGGGAAACCAGTTCCCTCTATTGTTTTCAGCCCATCTATGGGCACGTCAAGAATCTCTCCAAGTGTTTCCTCATTCAGAACAAAGTTTTTTCCATTAATCTTCAGACAAAGTGTGTCCCCATCCACTACAAACAGTCCAGCATGGAAACTTCGCACTTCATCTTCATACACCTTTGGACTTTGGATTTCAAAAAGGTGGGTTCACTTTTGGAATTCGTCAATTTCGACAAGCTGTCTCATTTCTGCATGTTCAATGATCTCAGGATCAAAGACTCGACCCCATAATACTTTTTGTTTCTTGAGACTCGCCCATCTTTCTAACTCAGATAACTCCACCCTTGGCCTTTTGGAGGAACCACGTTCCTAGCTAGTACTCTTCCTCTTCCTCTGAGGCTTCTTCTTCTCCACTTTCTCCTTTTCCATTTCTTGTTCCTCCTCTACTTTGTCAACAGTTTCAATTAAGGTTTCCTTCACAGACACTAATTTCTTCCCTTTAATAGCAATATTTTTCTTTGAATTTTTCCTAACAAGAGGAGGTGTTTCCTTATCAGGCTCCTCATCATCCACATCCACCACATTTGCTTGTTGCACATCCTCCTCATCAACTAACCTATTTTTCACTAATCTCCTTTTCTTCTTCTTTTCTTTATAGCCTTCAGAGCATTATCAAACTCAGCCTTGCTCTGTTGTCTAGTAGTAGGGCGTTTTGGAACAACATTATTTTTGGTTTTACCACCACCCCTATCAGTCAAAAAGCTAATCACAACTTGATTATCAAAATCAACCTCCTCACTCTTAGCAGAATTACAATCAGACTCAGCCCTTATTTCTAGATACTCAATTTCTAAGGGGACAGTAATAGGGAAATCAAACGGGGCATGTCGATACTATCTAAGGTGAGGTGTTGTAGAACCTGGTGTCTCATCCCAAGTAGGAGCAGAAAACTCCCCTTGGGTAGAGGGACGAGGTCCCTCTGTAGGTTCCCCTATAGTACAGACAGGCACTTGTTCCCCTGCACTCATCAGTGCCCTCTCACCCTGTAATTCCCTCTAACACAGTAGTTCCCCTTGAGGTTCGTCACCACTCCCACCAGTCATTGAACGTTGACCAAACTCTCCAAAACAACAGACTCCCCAGACTCTTTGTCAAGAAGAGTAGATCCCTCTTTGTCTATGCGGCTCAGATTTCCCTCAACCTCTGTACACATGACTTTTTTTACAGTAGAAGAGGATAGAGGGTTACCTAAAATAGTATAATTACTTGGAATGGTTTCCGCAGTAGCCGAAGCCTCAGAAATCTCATATACATGTGGTCCCTCACCAGCACCAGAACTCGGCTTTTCTTCAAATCTCACTTCCTCTATCACAGCGAGATTACTCGATTCTTCGACATCTTCATCGCCTTCTACGATTTCTTATGTGGTTTGAAGAAATTGAGAACTAATATCATTTGTTTTGAGTCGACTTTACGACTTCACTGGGGACCAGAACCAGATGGTTTGGGAGGAGTGTCAATGGGGTTGGGTTCAATGGAAATTGGAGCTTTTGTGGGTTAGTGTTTGGCTGAGATCCAAATGGAGTTAATGCTTTAGATGGAAACGAGGTTGTGTTGTCTTCAAACAGTTTGGGAGATGAGATCTCATACATATGTGACTCTTTTAGCAAGAGACAAGGAAAAGAGAGTTTAAGGAAAGAGAGAAAGTGATGTCTTTGTTTGAAGTGAGGAAAGATACAAAAATCTAGGTTTATAAAATAAAAAGAGGGACTGAGTATAAACGGGTACGAGAGAGGAAACGGATCAACGGGTCAATTTGGAAAGGTTGTAACGTTTGGGCTTAAAATACATAGATGCGGGAACAAAATAATGGCGTGGCACCTTAGCAGTTTAAAAATGCATATAGTGCTAAAAGAATTACTGACCTGGGTCATAAGAACCAGGTTCCTTGACAATTTTATGAAAATGTGAACAAAAACCTCGAGCTATGTTCAATGTCACTTGTTTTGTCACTTGTGGAAAAAATGTGTGCAATGTCATTTGTCACTTGTTATGTCCTGAATCTGCTATGCGTGTCTACTTGTAACAGTATGGACCTTTCCTTCTTTACATAGCCAATCATCAAGGGACCAAGTCCTTAGTTGTGCTTGATCAACCCCAACTCCAAACGATTTCTCTCAAAGTTTTCTCTACTCAGTGCCTTAGTGAAGATATCTGCTACCTGGTCCTGTCTTGCAGAACTTCATACAGATAAGGCTCTTTTCAACATTGTTTCTCAAGATATGATGTCACATGTGCTTAGTCCTCTTGTACTGCACCGGGTTTTTTTCATGTTGAGAGCACTTGTATTATCACACAATAATGGCACACAATCCATAAATACACCGAAGTCTTCAAGTTGTTGCTTGATCCGAAGCAGTTATGCACAACAAGAGGCAGCAACTACATACTCAGCTTCAGTAGTAGAAAGAACAACAAAGTTTTGTTTCTTTGTACCCCATGAGATCAAGCATGATCCCAGAAACATGCCAATCCAGATATACTCTTTATATCCACCAAATATCAAGCATAATTAGCATTTTCATATCCAATAAGGTCAATATTATCTCCTGGGGGATAGAAGAGACCATGTCCTGTTTTCCCTTGAGATATCTCAAGATTCTTTTGGCAGCCTTCAAGTGAGGTTCTTTTGGACTTGATTAAAACCTAGCACACAACCCAATGCTGAAGACAATATCTGGTCAGCTAGCCGTCAGGTACAGAAGGATCCAATAATATCCTTATACATAGTTTCATTGACAGAAGAACCAGGTTCGTCCATGTACAAACGAGTAGCAGTGGCGATGTAAGTATTAATGGTCTTAAAATTTTCCATCTCAAATCTTTTCAGCAGCTCTTTTATGTACTTCTGTTGACTGATCATGGTCCCTTCTGAAGTTTGCTTCACTTGCAACTCAAGCTTGTAGACATGTTCAGGATGCTAATGGCATTCAAATCCAGGTGGTTGCTTGAAAAATATTTCCTCCTTCAAGTACCCATTCAGAAATGCACTTTTAACATCCATTTGGAACAATTTGAATTCCATATGAGATGCATAATCTATCAGAATTCTTATGGCTTCCATTCGAGCAACAGGAGCAAATGTCTCATCATAGCCAATCCTCTTTTCTTGATTGTATCCCTGGACCACCAGCCTTGCATTGTTCCTTGTTGTATTTCCAAAGTCATCAAGCTTGTTTCTGAACACCCATCTGGTTCTAATCATAGTTCTGTATGAGGGTCAGGGAACCACGTGCCTCACCTTGTTTCTCTCGAACTGATGAAGATCTTCTTGCATAGCAGCAAACAAGTCAACATCTTTCAATGCTTTCTTGACGTTTTTAGGCTCAATTTGTGACAAAAAGGTTGAGAAAATAAACATATTTCTTTCCTTGGATCTAGTTTGAATACCAGAGTTCAAAGGTATGATCACATTTTGAAGAGAATGTGAACTCATATGCTTCTAGTTAGATACTTGAACTTCAGAGTGCGAGGGACCAGGTTCCTCCACATTTTAACCATCATTGACATCAACAGAAGTATGACTTCCACTCCTTTGTCTTGCATCAGGAGTACCTGATACAGCATCGGCAAACCTATGCTCAGCTTCAGTCGTGGTGATAGAGGGACCAGGTTCCTCTGTCTCTGCTAGAGGTTTTGCTGCATCTTCTTCTTCACTTTGCTTGACTTGACTCATCAGATCAGTCTTTCCATTGGCAATATATATGGCTTCTCTAGGAACCTTTGAGAAATCTCCATCTTCATCTTCCTTATCTGTGACCCTTTCCCACTGGATTCGTGTGATTCGTCAAAGATCATATACACACTTTCTTCTACACATTGAACCCTTTTGTTGTAGACTTTATATGCCCTGCTTTGAGAGGAGTAACCAAGAAAGATACCCTCACCGCTTTTTGCATCAGATTTTCCCAAAGCTTCCTTTACCATTGTTGAGAACAAAACATTTGTAGTGTTGATTGCTTCAGCCCAAAAGCTCTTTAGCACACCACTGTCAATCAACATTGTTCTAGCCATATCCTCAAGAGTCCTATTTTTTTCTCTCCACAACACCATTTTGTTAAGGTGTTTTAGGAGCAGAAAAATTATGACTTATATCATTTTCAACAAAAAATTCATCAAACTTGGCATTGTCAAATTCAATCCCATGATCAAATCTGATACTCACAATATGATATCCCATCTTCACTTGAATCTGCTTCATAAATGCAACAACTACGAAAAGGTTTGATCTTTAGTCCTTAGAAATAATGTCCATGTGAATCTAGAATAGTCGTGCACAATTACAAAGATGTACTTCTTTCCTCCTCTGCTAGGTATCCTCATAGGTCCACAAAAGATCCATATGAAGAAGATCCACTGGCCTTGAGGTGCTTACTTCCTTCTTTGGTTTAAACGAGGACCTGACCTGCTTCCCGTATGCACATGTATCTCACACTTTGTGATCTTTGAACTTTAATTTGGGCAACCCATGAACCAGATCCTTCTTGATCAACTTGTTCAGCAAAAAAAGCTTGTATGCCCCAGTTGTCTGTGCCACAGCTCAACATCATCATCAATGGCACTTAGGCATGTTAGATCACCACCATTCAGTAAGTTAAAATCTGCAATATAGATGTTCTTGAACCTTTTGCTATCAATACCACTTCACCAGTTATGAGATTGGTGACAATGCAAGTTTTTGACAGAACTCTACTTTGTTTCCTTTGTCACATATTCAGGACGCACTCAACAAGCTATACTTCAAACCATTCACTTAGTACATATTTTTAACTGCACGGGAGAGTGTTTTGCAAATTTTGCAACACCAAGAATATAGCTCTTCTTGTTGTTTCGAAAGGACACACTCCCACCTTAGAAGGCCTTGAATGAGAGGAAATCATCCATTCTTCCAGTCATATGCTTAGAGCAGCAACTATCCATGTATTATTTTTGACAGTTATCTCTCAGTCCAGCCTGCACACAAAATTATTGATTAGACTTAGGAACCCAAGCCATCTTGGGTCTCTTGTAATGATAGAATGGGTGAATCAAACTCCTTTTTGTCCTGGATTCCATAGGAATATAGGCGTTAATCTATTTTGAATAGGCGAGTAGTACTTCGGGAGAAGGCTACATGAACAATTGTTCAATTAATTAGCAACCATGAGTGAATTGTATGAAAGGGAGAGTTAACTAGAACACAATAGGATTGTTAACTCGATCACAACCCTGGAACATTTGTCTCTACTGAATACACAACAACCATTTTGCTACTTGAAAATTTAGTTAGAATTATTATTTAGTATAATCAAACTTTTGACCTTGGATTGACTCGACTGAATAACAATCTTGGTGAATTTAGTGGATAGTTAATACAAAGTCTCTATGGGTTCGATACTCGATTTATCATTTTATTACTTGTACGACCACATATACTTGCGTGTGAGTTTGGGAGAAACAGGTGGCATGCCCCGCAGGTCTGCAGAAAACACATATGGGAACTCCCTCACTACTGGAACCGACTCAACAGTAGGAGTCTCAGCACTAACATTTCTCACAAAATCCAAAAACACCAAATACCCCTTCTTAGCCATCCGTTGAGCTTTCAGAAAAGACACCACTCTACTAGGAACATGACCTAAGAAACCTCCCCACTCTACCCTATGCAACCCCAGCATCGCCACTGTCACAGTCTTAGCAATCAAGAATAGCATGGTACGAAGATAGCCAATTCATATTCTAAATCACATCATCAACCATGCTGAGCAATAAGAGACCTACTCTAGTCTCATAAACCCCCCAATGGTAACCACACTAGACCGTTATACACGGTTTATTACAATAGAATTCACCCACCGATATAGATATATGAACTGGCATATCTAAAGAATCACGAGACATATCCGAATAATAAGCAATATAGGATAACACATAAGAGTAAGTGGAACCAGAGCCAAATAACACTGAGACATCCCTGTGGCATACTGAAACAATACATGTGATCATGGCATTGGAAGCAACTACCTCTGGCCTAACTAGAAATGCATAGCAACATGCCTCTCCACCACAAGACTGCCAAGGTGTAGCAAAATTTCATGCAAGCCAAATAGATGTCGGTCGAGCAAGTGAATGCACTCGAGCTCGAGTGTGTTTGATATTTTTTCTGATGACTGGGTGACCTATCAATGTGGGTGAGATCATGTTAGGAGAGATGGCCTGCACACGATTTGGGTGAAAAATCAAGAGGTTCTTCTTTGGCAACTTGTTAATGCAGTACATGCTTTCCCGGAATATAGCTGAATACCCCGGTTATGAAGAGGTTGTGGAGGCTCCAAAGGGGTTGATAGACATTACCTCCTTGTTGGAGTCTACGTCCAAGGTTGAGCCCAGTGGCATGGAATAAGAGGGATGAAAACTTCAACAGGTATCTATAGCTCCCTGAATGTGATAATGAGCAAGGTGGGCGTGTCAGATGAGGAGCGTATGCATCTATGCAATGATCTGGCCAGTTCTTCAAAATAAATATTGGGAATAGCACCTGGCAGTCCCGTTCACTCGTCTGAGGATGAGAACACTCGCAAAGGCTCAGACGATGAGGATGCTATTGATGTTGACGTCACGGGGCCAATGGCTTTGGTGCCCCTAGGAGCAGATGATGATGATGAGTCCGAAGCTGCGGCTGGGGGACATTCTGAGAGTGCAGGATCTGAGTATGACTCGCATGGGTCCGACTAGCAGGGAGTTCTTCTTTCCACCTTACTTTACTTTAAATTCTTAAATGCATCGGGGAAGATGCACGATCTAAGTGTGGGGGGTGGGGAACTACTTTCTGTGATGTAAATTGTATAAATCTGTTTCTTTTTATTAGTTTTTCTTGTAGGAACCCTTAGTAGACATAGTCTAGTTTAGAAAAAAGAAAGAAAATAAAAAAATAGAAAACAAATCAGAAAAAGCTCGGACTTTTCCCAACGATGGATCTTTTGGATAATTTTCTTGAGTGATTAAAGTCCAACTAAAAACACCAAAAAAAAATATTTTAGATAGTTAGATAGTATCCTTTGTTTTTCTTTGGGCGCCGGTTCTTTTCTAAGGGTGTAGCTTGAATCGGATACTTTGTTGTTTTAGGAGTAGGATACGAAGAAAACTAAGTTGCCCTAAGGTACCTATTGACATGTTTGGTACTGGCATATCAGGAAATGGCACGTGCCCTGTCTTCCCGTATATTTGATTTGAATTGTGCCTCAGTAAAATAAATAGCCCACTCTGTAACGCCTTTTCTCAGTTGTTTGACTTGTATGTCACATAGTGCAATATTGCTTAAAATTTCTCAACTATATGTGCTTGTTTGACTTGGAAGTTGAACAGAACTGTCTTGATTGAGTCATGTGCAATGTATGTGTTATGATTTGTGTTATTCTATGCTATCTTGTGTAGTTAAAAAAATTTTCCATGTGTTAATCGAAGCGAAATCATTAAGTTGTGCTAGTCTAATAGAAGACATAGGAAATTCCTTGCTTGATCATAGATGTGCTTGTCACTTAAAATAAAATTTTCCCGTTGCTAGCTTTTTTGAGCATATAGACCTTTCCTTTAGTACCCACATTACAAGTTGTATCCCTATTTTATTCTTAATTTTAGCTTGTTGAACATTTACCTCCGAAGGCACTTAGTTGCTAAAAGAAGTAAGGTGAGATACTGGGAAGTAGCTTTTGAGTAGAACCATGGAAGGGCCTTAAGGTGCACTAAAGTTGTGAGAAAAGGTCACTAGCCGATGAACCTTAATGTATGGAGTATATGTAGAAGGAAAAAAAAGAAAGAAAGAAAAATTGCAAGAAAAGAAAAAAATAATAATTCAAATAATGTAGAAAAACACACACTTCCTAATCTTACTAATTCGTGCTAGTGGGAATATAGAAGTGCTTAATTGAAAAACGGGCTATGTTGTATATGGTTTGTGACGAGTGAATTGGTTGAGAAGAATATGTGCTCGATTTTTTAGTGTAGTGTATTAAAGTGCCTAGGAGGGTTAGTCACTGTTTCTAAATGAATCTTAACCGTCCCTTAGCCTACATTACAACCCATAAAGTCCTACTTAATCCTAGACTTGGCTAACTTAGATTAGTAGAGATGTACACTATGGGAAAGCTTATAGTACAACCACGGGATGCACATGAATTCTTTGTGAGAGTGAGCGATTTTTGTTCAAATTGTGTGATGTCCTTAAATTATGTTCAAAGTCATACTTGAATGTGTGGACTATTCTATATTTATTCTTTTGTTTTTTGGTGAGGGCACATGATCTCATGACGGATTGGTGATGTTGTGAATTTCTCTTGTTGGGTGAGTGCGCGAGTTGAGGGTGCTTAGTGGTAACGAGTCGGATTTTGAGGTAGGGTGGTTATGGATAGGTTGTTCGAATTGAAATATTTATACTTGGGCATGTTTAAAACGGGGAGAATGTGAAATTTGTATGTTCATGCTTGATTGCCGGTATCGATTATAGTCAAGGGTATAGTGTATGATCAATTATTAAAGTTCTCCTCTCTAGTTGAGATGTGTACGTTGTTGGGGTGTAATTGATAGTCCAATTGCTCGAGGATGAGCAAGAGTCTAAGTTTGTGGTGTTGATATTTAGCTTAAAGTATGTATATTTATATGCATATTGCCTCGCATTTTACTCATATTTCGTAGATTTCGGATGTGAAATGTAATATATTGTGCTAATTCGTGGTATTTTTATGTGGAGGAATCATCTGGAGAAAATATGGGACGAAGGTGCGAGATTGGAGGCAAAAATGAGCGAAATGGGAAAAATGCCACAGAGTAGCGCCCAAGCTAGCGTGGGGTGCTACCTGTGGCGCAGAAGGCAGAATGCTAAAATGTTTCAGCACCAGGGCTAGCGCCGCACGCTACCCTGGGCGTTGTTGACAGGAAAGTTCTCCTAGTTTACCCGGGATAAGGTTATTTCATCCCAAGACTCCCCCCCCCCCAACTCGTATAAAAGAAAGACTAAACATATTTTGGGGGGAGAACATGCCACTTTGGAGGGGAGAACGAAAACCACGCTTGGGAGAAGGCTTCCAACTAGTTTTTATTCTCTTCTCTTCCTTTAATCTCATAATTTATTGGTTCTAGAGTTCTGGGTGCTACATGAACGTTGTAGTTTGAAGCTTGAATTGTTCTTCTTATTTTATCATATTGGTTTATTTATTCAATCTTGCATTTAATATTTGATTGCTTAATCACCAATTGCATACTATCTACGAATCTAGGATTAAACTCGGGAGAGGGAATTTTAGATTGCATATAAGATTGAGTAGAACGAGATCTTGAACGTGAGTATCAGAAACGGATTTGCTGTTAAGATAGTGATATATCTAATCGCTTTGCTTCGTTACTATACAGGAATTCTTACTGCATTCTTTTAAATCCTAATTCCATAGGAATATAGCGGTAGGTTAGCTTCAAAAGGCGAGTAGTACTTCGGGAGAATACTATGAGTAATATTAACCTTGTCAACCAATAAACCAGATAAATTAATTAGACAAATTAGATAGAAGACTCGATGGGATTGTTACCCAACCTATAGCTCTAGAATATCTTCTCTCACTAAATTCGTCTCTAACATTGCCAACTTGTTTTTCTGTAAATTTCTAGTTTTCAACTCAAAATTAGTTTTAGTTAAATATTCATACTTTAACAAATCGCTTGAATAGATTAATTGTCTTAGTTTAATTTAGAAATAGTTAATAACAAGTCCTTGTGGGTACGATATCTGGACTTACAATCATATGTCACTTGTACGATCATGTATACTTGCGTGTGCATTTGGGAGCAATAATAATATCACGTACCAGCCTCAAACTGCAAAATTCACAGGTCCTAGTGGACTTCATTGCTGATTTTAGTGCTAATATACTCTTTGAGGTGAATTGGAATGTTGTACATCTCAAACCATTGTACTTCTAGACTCAATGGTTTTGTTCCTCAATATCTTTCAAATTATCTTTTGAATTTGTTATCTTGTGCTAACATCCTTAGATGATAGGCAATGAACTAGCCCAACCTAGATGATGGCTAGACAGACCTTTTTGGCGTAACCAAATAACCTCCGAAGGTCTAAGCCAAGGTCAACAGTCTGATAACGAAAGGGCCCAAGTACCGTCTTCATCTAAAAAATACTCCTCAATCCCCCAACTTCCTTATGCGGGAATTTGACCATCGAAAGAAATCGGAGGCACCAAATGGCATTCCAATGTTTGAATCTTTGCTCCTCAAACCTGAACACTGGGAACTGGGGAGAAGGATACCTTGTACAAGGTTTATACATAAAACCCATAACAGAAGAAAAGAACCTCAAAAGTTTGGCGAAGAGGCGATTGGAAGACCTATGCTCCCAAAACCTCAAAGGTGCTTGCAACCTGGCGGCCAATGACCCTAAGAGAAAAAAGTGGTTAGGATCCTTAGAAATAAGTCTCCCCAAAAGAGGTGCAACTGTAAATTTAAATTAGCATAAGACATCTTTGATCATGTTACTGAAAATGTACCCAATACAACAAACGTATTCAGAATCGTTGTCTTGTTTGAATAAATAAAATTTTATTTATGCATTCTACTTATGTTTCTCTCTTATTCTTTCTGATAAGCTTTCCGAAAAAAGTATGGTATAGTGTCATTTCTCTGAGAACAACTTCCATCACAAAATTATGACTAACAATGATTTCTCCCAGAGCAACAACTCTAAGAAGTCTTTGAGACCAAACAAAAGTCAAAGAATCCGACGAAAACCAAATAGGCACAATAAAATTTGCAAGAAATGACATATGCATATAAACATATTTTATTCATGTAAAAAAAAGGTCTTGGAACCTAAAAAATACAAGAAAGCACCTAAGAAGAACTACGGACTCGGACTACAGCCAGGGACTTGAGAAGTAGACATAGAAGGGGCATTCGGGTCATCATTGGTTGTCGGAGGGATTTAGGATTCCGGGTAAACCTCTTCCCTCTCCTCGTCTTCATCATCATGGCCCTCCTCGTCCAAATCGGTACTTGACCCTTTCTTGTTAGGAGAAGGAAGGACAAGCAATACCTGAAGCTCCCTCGCGTCGACCTCAACTTGAGAAAACACGAGAGGAGTATCCAATTCTCCAATGTGCGCCTCATGAAGGGTGTTAAGGCGAGTCTCCACGACTGCCCAAGCCTGGTCAAAGACCATCCTCTTCTATAAATTCATGAAGGCCTCTCGAGCAGACTCTCGATCTCAATTATTAGCTAAGTCCCTCTCCTCAGTCGCTTCCCATTCGAACCACAGGCCTCGAACCTCGTCCTCTAATTGAGAGCAATCTTCCCTTTGCCGCACTTCCATTTTCGTCTTCGAAGTCAACTCCCCTTTGAGGATAAAAATTATCTCGAAAGTCCTAAATCGCTCAACCCAAAGGGCACCCTCACTGGCCAAAGCCTCCTGAATCCTTTGATTGTAACTCATTTCTGTGGCCTCCGTCCGCGGCTAGAGGGCCTCCTTCTTAGCACTGAGCTCCTGGACCTCCCTTTGCAGCTTCTCATATTCAACCTTCAGCAGCTTATCGTACGTCACCACCTCCTTGGCCATGGTCATGTTAAGCTGAACATTTTTTAGGACCCCCAAGGAGAGGGAATCAAGATGCTTGAAAAATCGTAGAAAGAAAGAGGAATGAGAAGAATAACTCCAACAATGCGAATGCAAAAAGAAAACTGGCCATAATATAGTTTACTTTGGCAGTTTCATGGGTTAGCTGAGTCACCAGCGCCACAGAGTTCATAGAATCCATCTGACCCCATTTATGCTTGTTCAACAACTTGGAGAGTTGCACCGCCATGGGTCAGGGGTTCGCAAAAACATCGATGCCACCAGGCAAGAAAAGATTAATAACCCTCTGGTCATTAATGATTGGGCATGATGAAGTGACCGGAGCCTGAATTGATGTCTCAGAAGCATCCCTCTAGAGTGCCTCTCATCCGTGGACTGCTCCGCATGGGAAGGTCGACTTTCCGGACTCCGGGGGACACAGTAAACCTCCTTACCTTAATTTGGCCGGGTTGCCGATTATTGATCCCTCTATTGGGATCAACTTAATGCCCAAGGATGAGGGGCCTCTTTGTCATACTCGATTGTGATGGGCTCGGGTGGGGTCGACCCTTCTTTAACTCTAGGGTGAGCCATTCTACTCGTGGAAACTCGTGACCTTCAAGGGATGACAGGGAGGGAAAATGTTGAAAAGGGCTAGCATCCTCTCCTTGCAGCACTTTAGTCGACGACAGAAGAAAGATCTACTAGGTTTGTAGTTGAAAAGAGACTCTCTTCTCGAGTCTCACCCCTGTAGAATATCATTTATATTAGCAAAATGAGAAAGTCAAAATTTCAACCCAAAGTTAAATTTGTTAGGGAAATAAGAGGGTTATCGTAGTATTATGCTTCGATGTTGCCGAGCGCGGCGGGCGATTGGACTTACAAGTCCTTGAGTAGTTGTTTGAAACCTACAGGATCTTGGACACCCAATCCTTGATGTCGGGCACCCTTTCGAGAGGCACCGCGACATATGTGAAGCTATAAAAAATGGGGGTCAACGATGATTCAAACTAAAATAAAGCAAAGTGATTCGCACACTAACAATTATTTTTCCATTTCTCTAGAAATTGAATTTTGTCGTTTGTGTAAAGAAACTTGGTCAGAACAACCAAGTACCTTTCGAACGGCCGACGATCAAGGTTGTCCCTGTAGTCGGAGATGAGGGCTTTCGAACCTCGCTATGTCATGTTAATTACTCCCCCTCAATAGATCTTGGAAGAATACAGATGGAGCAAATGCTGATAAGTTAGAATTACACCGACCTTTTTGGTCAGGTGGCAAAGACATATAATGAGCCTCTGAGGGCCATTTTGTTCCAAGCACAATTATACCGAATACACATTTTGACAACCACATCATCAATAGGAAGGGGAAATCCCATGGAAAAGGGGTACGTGGTTATAAATGAGTATCCGCGATGATGGCAGGTTAACCTTTCACCGCTATGGGGAATATCAAGGATAAGGTCGTGCAGTATTCCCACCCACAATCCGTTCGAAAACGGAGAAGGATTTCGTTGGTGATAAGAGTAGGGTAGTGTAAATAGGGAGCATTACGATCCCCCGTCGACTTTTCTTTGATATTGAAGTCACTGTCCTTTTTCAGCTCCCTAGGAATGATGTCAGGGATCGTCCTCTCTGGCTGAGAAGATAAATCCACCTTTTAGGTGGTCCTCCTCCTTTTTGGTGGTGCACACCACTGTCTTTTCTATGCCAGCATGGAGTGAAGCTTCCTCTCGTGCATCAGAGGGAGAAACGGACAGTGACTGGTCCAAAGAGCACTGATTGTGATAATCCATTAGGTAAAAATTTGACTTGATTTTATCCAAAAGGTTTTTAAGTTGGAAGGAAAAAATACAATCGATATGCAGAAGAAATTTCAAATTGAAGGTTAGAAGGGATGAGAGGACAAGCAATGAGCTACCCCATCCTTTTATACTCGTCCAATCGATACATCCCCAAACAACGGTTACGATTGGGTACGACCACATGTCGGTTGCATTAAAGAGGCACAATGTCAAATGACAAGTACTTCAAAAGGAATCTTGACAGAGTGACACGCCTTTTCAAGTTAACCTTCCCAAAAAAGACAAAACCTGACCCAAAAGTTGCAAATACCGAACATGTATTCCGATAGTTATACAAAGTTAACGTCGCATGAGCATCATGTGTCGCCCTACGCATATTCTTTCTCGGGGACTACGATAAGATCCATCGAGGCTCAGAGAAGGACAGTTAATGTAATTCAAAATTGCAATTTGTCATGAAAAGATTAAAGGCAAGAGTATTCTTCATTAAAGCAAGGTTCATTACAAGACTGAGGTATAACCTCAGATGAAACAAACAAACAAACAAAAAACATAACTTAGCCAATTAGGCGACGCTTTAAGACTCCTACACATTAGAACCATGCCCTAAATGGTCCCCACCTGGGGACCGCGAGCCATGTGATCCGTCCCAAGGGGTCGAAGGGCTAGTGTGCAAACCCGAAGGTCCTTTGCCGCCTCCTTCGGAAGGGCCATCAAATCCCTTGTCCACGGGAATCCCCCTTCAGAAGAGGCTGTATTTAGATCAAATTCAGCCTATTTCGTGGCTTGCCTTGTCCTTACGAACACTCTCCAATGTGGATAACTTGGACTTGAGGAAAATAAGGTTCTACGCCAGCTCCAGTTGCAGATTCAACTGATCAAGTTCTCGGACCACTTCGTCTCTCTCCCTTTGTAGCCTCACCACCTCGGTCTATGGGCGTCGGTGGAATCCTTCTGAGGTCCAAGGATCTCCTTGAGTTACAACGCATGCAACTTGACCCGAACCAAGTCATAAGACAAAGTGCCTTTCTCTTCGGCCAACCAGTTTGCTTGTGCCTCCTTCTCGACCAAGGATGCCTCCAAGCTCTTGACCATACCACTGTATATGGTGCCCATCTTCTCAACCTCTTTCGTCAATTCTCCAGCTCATCCTTGCCCAAGCGGGCTAACAGCTCATAAGTGTTCTTGTTCTGAGAACGCCATTTCACAACGAGTTTTCCAGTCTGTGGCATGATGCCTCTATCCTCAATAGTTCTTTCATAGAATGAGAACCTTTCTTTGATTTGGGTCGACATCAAATTTGTCTGCATAGAGACAAGTTAGCCTTATAAGCAAAGAAAACAGAGAAAGCGAGGAGATAAAATCAAAGACATTACCCGGAGGGTACAGTGAAGCATGTCATTGGTCAGCGCAATTCTGGATTGGGCAGGCGGTTCCTCCATCTCCAAGGGGGCTATTAATCCTTCTATCCACGCCTTTCCCTCTCTCGAGCAATTCAAAATATTGACCCCCACTAGTATATTAATCAAACAGGGCGAACGCTGGCGCTTGTCGAAGAACTAGTAAGGGGAGGGCGTAAATCAGAAGGATGCAGCGGATGAAGATGGGAAGGTATCTTGGAGGCCTCAGCCACAACTATCCCTTTTCTTGGATCCAAGGGAGAGCCCTCTAGCTCCAAAGCAGGGGACTCCGTACATTGGTCTCCGGAAACTTCTTCCCTGACTTAGAATCGGGGGACTCCAACCCTTCAGCCTCCAACTCAATGAGGGTAGTATCTCGAGGACGTTTAGATCGGGAGATAGCTCGAGGAATTCCCTGGACACTGTCAGGGACTATCAGAAAATTTGGCCTTGTTCTTTTTTGAGAAAGACCTACTGGGATAGAAATCGGAGGGTCCGCTTTTTTTTTTTCAAGGCACAAAGCTGCCTTACCCTTTCCTGAGCAGAGTCAACGGAGGTGGGAAGCATTATCAATACTTGCGGAGCGACCTTCCTCAGAGGGATTCCTAGAAAGGGATTTAAAAAAAGACGTCAAAATAAGAAGCTTGAACGGTTGAACTGCAGTTGGTACGAACACTTAACATGATCCTTGGCTCCTCACTCTGAGACCTCAGATATGTATGTCCAAGACATCTCTGTTATTGGAGAGGGCACCAAAATCTTTCTTACCCACTCTTCAATGTCCGGAATACCTTTTGGGACTAGTAATATGGCTACCGGAAAAGAAGAAGAAAGATCAAAGCAATGAAAGATTTAGGAAAGGGAGAGGGAAAAATAAGAAATATTGATGCAAATAAAGGAAATATGCTTAAGTCTTTCATTCCACCTCTCTGAAATAAGCCCATTCTCAGGTTTGCAACAAAACGATCAAACCAACCCCTGTCACGGTCATCCTCGGCGTTAACAAGAGTCCAAGCACCTCGAACAGTCATCGAAATAATGCTTGCCCTGAGCGGCTTCAGAGCAAATAGATGTAGAAGGTGCGAGAGAGAAAACGGAATGTAGGTTACACTTAATGAGAACAGAAGCACGCCATGAGCCTACATACATTTGGCCCAACTTGGCCTAAGAACACATTGAAATAGCGACAAAAGTAAAAAATCACAATATCTATTGAGGGTTTGAACCCAAGGGTGAACGGATAAGTGTAGAGGAATGAGAAACCCAGTCTGTGATTGGAAATCCTTTCGGTCGCCTGAGGAACATGTATGGTGACACGATCACCCCATTAACAATTACGAAGGACCTGGGAAACATGTTCTTCATGGATAAGAGAATCTATGTTATCTATTTGTGAACTCCCGCATTGTCCTATCACTTTTGTTCCATGCTTCAATCACTCCATTGTAATCCCAGCTTTTGGAAGAACCTTCCAGGGTGTAGGCTCATAAGGCTACTTTCCTTTTCTGCCGTTGTGAGATTTGGAAGCCTTCTTATCAGAAGGATCCGCGGATGAAGCCCCTATAGGAGTGATAGATGCAGAAGAGGAGACGTTTCCTGGCGGAGGTGGGAAAACACCTCTGGCTAAAGGTGTGGAGGGATGATCGTCCATTTAAAAGAAGCCAAAACTTTGGGGGTCCATGTGAGTTGCAAACAGAGGAATAGAAGAATGAGGAGTTGACTAGAAAACAATGAAAATAAGAAAGGTAGAGAAGAAGATCGGAAAAGGGATTTTGAGTTAATGGGAAGGCCCACAACCCAATATATATATATATATATATATATATATATATATATATATATATATATATATATATATA
>MCJB01000035.1:23106-40720 GCA_002018475.1 Nicotiana obtusifolia
TTTTTTTTTTGATTTTTTTCCAACTCAAAAAAGAAAGAGTACTAGAATGGAAGTCAATTTATGTATTAAAGCAATGTCAAATTAAATCACAAATATCCAACAAATAATTATTATTTCTCCCAACTCTTTTGCACTCTTTATTTTTCAAGAGTCAAATTCACAACTTCTTGAAGATAAATCGAACTTATTTATTTTCTAAGATTAAAATTTAAATATTGAAAAAAAATGAAAACTCACTAATTACAGTTTAAAATCATGTGTAATTATTTGTTAGTATAATTGCTAGGGTAGTAATTAGTAATAAGCACTTGGAAAAGCCACTAACCAAATCCAATGGTCAGATACTCTCACATCCTATGCCTATCCTAAACAATCAAAAGATGGACGCAAACATCAAAATTTAGTCAGGAAGTCTCTTTTGTCCTAAAATACGGTTGCCCCAAGTGATATTTTGAGGTCAATTTTCACTTTCCTCCAATTCTTTCTTTTCTCCCGTGTAAAATGAAAAACATGAATGTCCCAAAGTGGGGTCCACATAATGTAGAAAGGATGCAACAGATATGATGATAGTGGCGAGAAGACAGCTCGGTCACGTTATCTATCTGGCACGACAATGCATAGCAACTCCGCCACTTTTTCATGTCTCTTTAACCATTAAACTCTTTCATCTAAGTTTCTCCTTTCTTTTTTGGTTGAATTTTTTGAAAAGCTTTGGAGGGTAATACTGTTAGGGAAGATAAGTAATCTAACTTCACCTTTTTAGGCATTTGAATGTACAAAAATTCTACCTTTTAATTGCCTTCTTTCTCTAGGCTTTCTCTTTATGCTTTGCTTTTCCATTAGGACTATTCCCACTTTCTTCTCTTTCTTGAAAAGCACCCAAAAAAAGTCCTACTTTTTATTTTTTCTTGCCTCCATCTTCTTTTTTCTGAAGAAATCAATCGCTATCTTGCGATCTTTTTGGAGCTTCATACATGCAAAGATGAAGCCTTTTAGCTCTGTAAGTCCCTCTTCTTCTCCTAAATGGGGCTTCTTTTATGCTCTTTCTTCTTATGATTGTCTATATATTGCTGTTTCTAAGTTCAAATTGTTCCTTTTTTTAAAAATCTTTTGGAGGTAGTTTGTGCTTTTTAGAGTCATTTATGTTTTGCTTTTTTTAGGTGTTTGAGGTTGACATGGTTAATGTACTTTACCTTTGAGGTTGGTAACTCAGCAGGGGAACAATAAAGATAGTCTTTTTTACTTCTTTTTCCCAATATATTTCAAGTTTTCATTTTTTAAGTTTTTCGGAGTTTGAAGGAGAAACAGAATTATTGAACTGTGCTACTAAAAAAAAGTACCATAAAACTAAGGAGGGGTCAGTGGTGTTTCTTTTTTATTTTTAACGACTATGGTGCCCATGCCCGTTTGCGCTCACCTCGTCTGTTCCACCGGTCAGTGGTATTATTTTTAAATGGATGTAAGAAAATGTTCAGTCGCTCTACTCCTATGTATCAACTTTTTTGTTTCATGTTTAGTTACTTTTTAATCATCTCCTATTTTTTTTGTGCTCTTCAGATGCATTATCTAGTTAATAGATTAAACATTTAGATAATAAGTCTTAAGATCTTGAAATGTTTCTTAGTTTCTTAAGAGAAGTTAGGCAGTGTACCCTGTTAATTCAATTAATTGAACTTCTTTTTAAGTTTGCATTAACCCAAAAGCACAGTGGAAGGAGGAGAAGCTAAGGGGATAGGACTACTGGGAGTAATGTGTTTTTGGACTGGAAGCTAGATCTTTTATGACAGCAGTTTGTTAGTGTTTAAATTTGTAAAATGATTACAGTTCTGGTCTTGCCCATTCACCTGGTTAATGTGTATAAGCACTATGTTACTTGGACTCATCACTAGTATGTATCCAGTGCAGATATGTCTAAATATTCGGTAGGGTACGTCTAGTTATTTGCTAATATTTGGTATATTTTGAAAGATCCACAAGGAGTACTCCACACCAATATCAATTCCATTCAAAATGGGACGTCAAGGCAAATGGAGGATTCGTTTAACATAGTTAAGCACCTACGGCTAGTATTAGAAGTACAACCATTCTCATATATGATAACAGAGATCCTCCATTTATACCTATCACGACTGCCACTGGTATATTCTTCTTTTCAATCATCAGAGTTTCACTGAAAATTGACCACATTAGTCTCATTGGTGTGTTTTTAAAAGTCATGTAGAGCTTCATCTTCGGTAACATGTGTGTGATAAGCACTTAATGTGGGATAATTCACCAACTCCTCCTATTGATTAACTTTTACGACAAAAGCAAATATAGTAACCACATCATCAAGATACTCCATCTGTCCCAACAAAAATATCAGTGTTTGTCTTTGTGCTTCTATTAATATTAGAATTGAGCATTTTGTATTGCTCAGCGTAAATAGGGGGTTAAGTTATCAAGTTTTGTAGACATTGCATTGTCAAGCTAATGGACATTACTTGGAAAGGAAACGGGACATTGAATTTGGGATGTGATAATACTCTTTAATGTATTAGTTATTTTAATATATGCAATTATGTTGTAGGATCTGTACTTGTCTGATTTATCTATCATCATGTCATTATTTCAGGTTTCCCTTCCTGATCCTAAAAGTAGATCATGTCTCTGCAGCATTTTCATCACTGCTGCTTTGATTTGTGCTATTTACTTCACTGGAAACGCTTTTTTGGCCAATGATTTCAGGGTACAAATTAGTTGTCACATTCTTTCATCGCTATCTGTTTCACATATGTAGAATTTACATAAAGTTCAATCCTACTTGTGTTGTTCTTTTCTTTGCCTGAAGTGTTAAATTAGTTATCCCTTGCACGCTCCGCGTAAAAGCATGTAAACAAACATCTGATTTCACTTGCTTTAGGATGCATGACTACCATATATTGTTCTGTGTATGAAAAACAGCTCTTGTCTCTGAACTAGTTCTCTACATAGCGAGTTGAGTTTGTAAACTATGGCAATAAGAATGAGATGACCCAACAAAAATTGAAAAAGGACTTCCCTCACACCATTGCATTGGTGCTATACCATTTACTCAGGGGTTACAACCTTTAGTTTATCAATATTATTGTTCTGAATGACCTATAAGAGGTCAAGAACTGTGAGAACTGAATGATTGAGTGGAGAATGTTTTAATTAGTCTTTCATGTGGGCGTAATTAGAAAATATGCTTTTACTTGTAACATAAAAGTGGAAAAATTAAAACCCTTTTATGCCTATTTAGAGTAAGGCTTAAGTGATGCTGCTATATGCCATGAGCAATCAAACTTGAAGTTCTTTTTTTTTAAAAAAAAAAACCTTTTATGTCATTCTATAATCTTTAGGTTCACCTGAGATATATATCCATGTCAGCTCCTGGATTTCTTTCTATAGCCTAATATCATTCTCTGAGGTTCAGGTGAATTCATGTAATACAAATTTCATGCTTTAGTAAGCGGCGTGCTGATTTGTGGTCGGAGGAGCTTTCTTGTTTCTTGTGTTGCCAAACTGTCAACAATTCTGTGTAGGATAACGTCTCAAGTATGAAAATGTTGTAGTTGCATGAGATCTGGTACTATAAGCTTAATTATTGAGTATTTGCAGGTGTTTTTAGGATTGGGAATGAACAACTCACGACAGAATGCACAATGTGGTACATGTGAGGTTTGTTTCTTCAGAAAATGAACTCGAACTTGTAGGCTTCTTTTCATTTGTGGAAATTCTGCACCTGATTTCTGGTTTTATAAGCCCTTTCAAAGACAGAAGTCTCAGGTGTTGATTAGTTTTCGATTTATCTTTTTGAAAATTGAAAGTTGTAACTCTTGCTGTATAAAGATGTATAGAAGATTCAACTAAGAAACTGAGGATCTCTGAAAATCCTGTTGGCTACTTTCCTCTTCCTGTCCTCTCTTGACATTTGTGTAGATTGTCTTTTATCTTTCATTGTTCTACAACTTCAGATGGTCTTTGTTTGCTTCCTCTAGTCATTGACATTCCGAGACATAGTTATCATGGATTCCCTTTTATCTTGTCAGTGTTCTATGATGTCAGATGGTCTCTGGTTGCTTCCTCTGATCTTGACTTTCCAAGACACCGTGGTATCTATGTCTGCCTAAGAACTAGTGTCTGTTTTCTTGTAGTTGTTAGACAGTGAGGTACTTGGTGAAAAAATAGATTTTTCTCCTGTGCATTCTCACAGTAGTACCTCGTATGTGCGTGCTTTAAGCTTCGGAAGTTCTTTATGTAGCATGCATGTTAGTTCTAAAATTCTAAGGAGGTAATATGAAATTTGTATGCTCCAATTGCCTGTCCCAAAAAGACAGAGTTAAATGTAAAATATCTTATTTCCTTCATTTTGAGGGTTCTAGTAAAATTTGCATGCTGCTTGAATAAAGATCTGTTACAAAGCTTAATAGGCAACTTAAGTAGTTTTTGCTGTTTACTCTGCATATTTCCTAGTTTCTCTCTTTATATCATTGCCTTACTGGATGAATGATTTGAAGTTGACTTGTGGAATGGTTTGCTTGTAGTGCATATATTTGGCCATTCAGTAGCGTACACAGGATTCTTCGTAAGATGTGTTGATATTTGATTACTTTTCAAGTTTTGTATTTTTAAGGCTGCTTAATTTTTTATAACTCAGGCTAAATCAATGGGGTTCAAACTATTGACCTCTCAAAAGATGATATACCAGCAAACCAGTAGATCCTTCTTTTACAAGCAATTTCATTTTTTCTATTTATACCCAATATTTTCGTTTTTCTTGACCATATTTAGTAAATTTTTCGAAGAATGACACCGCTTGGGGCAATGTAAATCCCCTGTGGCTATTTGTTTTGGTAAAGCATACTTGGTCTTCCACAATACTGCAAATGTAGTGACAGTATATTTTACGTCCCAGATTTACCTTATAAAATTTATGCCCAAGAGAGAATTATAACTTGGGTTTAAACTAGTCAACCTAATTGATGAGAACAAAAGAATAATTTGGTTGAGACAAGTCTACCTAGTCTTTGAGAAAATAATACAATTTGATTGAGATCAGTCTACTAAAATAAATTTGGAATGTCTTGTTCTTGAATTACACTAGCATATCTGTGAATTGACTTAAAAAGTTCCTATGTAGGTACGGTTAAGACAGCAAAAAGAAACGAGTCATACATCTATCAAATGCAAGGTTTGTTATTATTTTTATTTGGTTTTTGATTTCTGGCTTCTTTTAAGTTGCTCATTTATTCCTCACAGGAAAAGTGCAGGCCATTTGGGAGTGAGGCACTTCCTGAAGGAATTGTTTCGAAAACTTCGAACCTGGAAATGCGCCCGCTGTGGGGTGATGTCGATGTACGTAAACAATTCCATATATGATTTATCAAGTTTTTCATGTAAGCCAGTAATAATGCTCTATTCTTCTCCATGGTTTTCTGATGACAGATTGGGCCTTGATTTTGATAGTCGAAGTAGGATCTAAGGGTGACACCACAATTATGTTTATGTTGTAAAGTTGATGGAATATGGAATATCCAAGTCCAGAAGGAACACATTAGTAATATGATCGTTTTATTTCATATAGAAAATGTATATAAGTACTGTCTTTAGGCCACTCAACCACTGGATCTAGGATGTTGCAAAGCTTCTAATAGTGATGTAACTGTCAATTTTCCATCCATAACTTGAAGAGTAAAAAATAAAGAAAGATAGAATTACTGAGGCATGTGGAATGTCATCTGGAAAAAATGGTGATAGGATACTGCAGGTAAAATTTATGCGTTGTAATCGTTGTGCTTGCACTATGTTTACCTTGGTGCAATGTTGTCCAAATTCATTTGGGAGAGCAGAAGTCGTCAGCAGTTCTAGCTTTACCAATTTTATCTGTCCACAAGCCCAATAACTAGCATAACTTTTTCTGATATTTTCTCTGTTTCTTATTGCTTATTATGCAATATCAGAAGAAGTCGCCAACTTCAGTTAATTTGTTGGCGATTGCAGTTGGAATAAAGCAAAAGGAGTTGGTGAACAGCCTCATTAAAAAGGTATATATATATATTCATCTTTGCCTCCTTTTTTGGGTTGAAAATAGGATCATAAGTTCTGCTCCTCATATCAATTATATAACTTGCTGCAGTTTCTTGAGCATGACTTTGTTGTGATGCTGTTTCACTATGATGGTGTGGTGGATGAATGGAACGATCTAGAATGGAGTAGGCATGTCATACATGTCTCTGCTATGAACCAAACAAAATGGTTAAGTCGGTTCTGGACAACTTTGTGTTTACTGTAAGTTTTGTGCAGCTTTTCACACATCTAACTCTCTGCTTATAGGTGGTTTGCGAAGAGGTTTCTACACCCTGACATAGTTTCTGAGTATGATTACATTTTCTTGTGGGATGAGGACCTTGGAGTTGAAAGCTTTCATCCAGACAAGTTAGTGCCTCATTTTCAGCTGCATTATGAAAATACATCGCTTGAACATCTGAAATCTGTGTTAAAAGAGCTGTCGGGTGGTTTAGCAAAACAACTGCTTAATATTTGTTAGAAAATATAAAATATTTGTCATGCTCAAGAGAAGTGGGTACCTAAGTGATAATTCACAAGAGATTGCTAGATAGTTAGGCCTATTAGTTTGCCTTTTGAAATAACCTTTTTAGTGGCCATTGTCTTTTCCAGGTATCTATCTATTGTTAGAGAAGAAGGGTTGGAGATATCACAGCCTGCACTTGATCTTGGTAAATCAGAAGTTCATCATCCTATTACTGTACGCAGAAGGAACTCTAGAGTACACAGGTTAGACAGATTTTAAACTTGGTAGTACAGAGTTAATCTTTTATGAGTGGAAGAGCTACTGAGTAGCTGAAATATCTAATGTTATATGAATTAGAGCTCATGGACCAAAGACTACTGCGCTTGGCTTTCTCTTCCTTCTTCTCATGTACTTGCTTTGGCTAGTGAGATTGAAAACTCTGCTGAAAATGTAGTTGGTTTTTAAGTTAAAAAGTTCGAACAGTTTATTTCTTTAAACCATTATTCTCCTTATGATTAGCAGTTGTTTTCATGCAACATCTACTTGTGGTTACTGAGGACATGACCTTTGCTAGGAGAGTGTGGAGGTTGGGAAGTCGGATAGAAGGTTGGGAGTGTCTCATTTTCATGTTGGTAGCATTAGTATTAATCTCTTATCTTCATACCTTCTCGTCCGTAGGTTTCTTTTACTATATGTTGATCCTTTCGCTATCCTGTCACCTTATCTCCTTATCTTGTTGGTGTTACTACGTGTTGTGTTTGCTTCTTTTACTTTTATCTTGAGCCGGGGGTCTAACGGAAACAACTTCTCTACCTTCACAAGGTAGGGGTAAGGTTTGCGTACACTCTACCCCTCCTAGACCCCCGCTTTGTGGGATTACACTGCGTTTTTTATTGTTGTTGTTGTATCTACTTTTGTTTTAGTTGGAACACCTGTCTCTTTTCTAGAAGATTGTTGGATACATAACATGGGGCCCAGCATTGGGTAAACCCAACCAAGAATAGGGATAGGGATGGATGATACCATGTTGAAGTGTATAACCATCTCATCTAAAAGCTTAAGCTGTTAGAGAAGTCACATTTATACTTAATTATTGCTGGAGAATCTCATGCCAAACTGACTTGTAATTTTGATGCTTTCAATAGGAGGTTTTATAGGTTCAAAGGTTCCTCAAGGTGTGATAACAACAGCACAGCGCCTCCTTGTGTAGGGTAAAGATCTATAAACTGTTCCTTCTCTTTATTATCAGCTTAACAAGTTCAGCTCAAACTAAATCTGGTAGCTCTAATCCTCTTTTTTCTTATGGCTTGGAATGTTTATTATGGTCACCAGTCAGAATGAGCTTTATTTTTATTCTGCAAGTAAATCTGTCATGCAGGTGGGTGGAAATGATGGCTCCTGTATTCTCAAAAGCTGCCTGGCGTTGTGCTTGGTATATGGTCCAGGTATAGGAGCTTTGGTTAACAACGTAATCAAGTTGACTTATACATGGGGAACAAAGTTGTTGATAACATGTAGCTTATACCGAGAATCTGCTTAATGATAATATACTTTTAAAATTTCCTGATAATCTTGTGGCTGAAATTGTGCTTGCCTTTAACTAATTATTCTTTATCTACAGAATGATTTGATCCATGCTTGGGGACTGGATAAGAAGCTTGGTTATTGTGCACAGGCAAATTCCTAAAATAGTGTTTTTGACTAACTCTTCGTTTTGAGTCTTCAATTGGTATGATGGTAACACATAAGCTCTTAGTTCTCAGGGTGATCGTACAAAGAAAGTTGGTGTGGTTGATTCAGAGTACATAACTCATCTGGGTGTCCCTACACTAGGTGGTGGTAATTCAGATGGAAATAAGGCAAGTGATTTCTTCGTCTTGTTTGATACTCTCTTCACTTGAACAGACATTGACAACTGGTCCACCACTGTTTGTTGTTTCATCAACTACCCTGGTGGCGTACTTCTTTATCCACTAAATTAATGCAGATTACCTCTTTATTTTCATCAGTAAATAGGATTACAATGTTGCACAGTTGTGCATATGACAAACTGTCTATTGGTGTACAATATGAAGAGTTCCTAAAGTAAAAAATGTGCCTGGTATTCAGCAACGAGTGAACTTCGTATAACTGTAACGTCCTTTGCAGTTATCGACTGATCCATATCGTATCTGATAGTTCCATTTCTGCTTTTTCTGTGACGGGATTGGTTGTAGATCATTCTTGTTTGAGAAGTAAATGATTTTCTCCAGAGGAACTAAATATGGGTTAAAGGTTGTTACACTGTCATTTATGCACTGTTCTTGGAACCTGTGAGAAAGCGTGCAATGGCAATATGATACATTAAACATTGTGATTATCAATATACTTTGCAGTTTCTATTATGATAGTGGAACTGAAACATTTGTATGTAACTGGTCCTCTCTCTTTCGTGTTTGCTTCTTGTGGTAATGGTTATAATGGAGTTCTAGTTTTTGACTTGTCTCATACCGTTTGGTTCTAAATTCTGTAGTCGAGCAAAGAACTGGCAGATCATTCTCCACGAAGCAAGAATATGTCCGATTCAGAAGCATCGGTACAATGTTTAAATCTGAATTCCTTAATCATGTCTGTCCTGTCTTTGGATGTTTTGTCTAAATTTTGCTCTTCGTCTATTGCAGGCAACTGCACTTTATGAGAAATTTGATAATAGATCCCTGGTGAGTTGAATTTCTCGTGTACAACATATCCTTTCTGTGCTTCTTTTAGAGATCCATCTTTGTTCTAACCTTACTACTACTGTTATGGTCCCTAATTTTGGATCGAGTCACTGGACGATTAACAGGAAAGTCAGGCCCAACACGAAGGTCTAAGCCCTTGTTCTTGTTCCTAGACTTGCCTATGATTGCTGGATTTGCAATTCAACGAGGGAATTGCACACCTGGGAACTTGTTTGAGAAAAGTTCCAAATCTCTGTGACTTGAAGAAATTCAACCTCCTTTTGTTGATAAGCGTCAACTCTTTAAAAATAGAGGTAACATAGCAAGAGTCCTAACAGATAAGAATAGCAAGAGTCCTAACTCAGAAAAGAGTCCTAATTAAAAGAAATAACAAGAGTCCTAAATCACTACTGCCAACAAACGTATCCATAACATTACTCCCTTCCTGGAGAAAAAGCTTGTCCTCAAGCTTCAAGTCTGGAAAGGCAGATTTGAAATGATCCACATTCTCCCAAGTGGAATCCTCAACAGAGAAACCACACCACTGAACCAAAACTTCCCAATTACCACGATTCAGACGTGATCGGAGCACATCGGAGCATAGAGCAAGGGGTGGGAACAATGCATCCTTCTTCTACTGGTGGAAGAGTAGGTAGAGTTGTGGGTAGCTCACCCTTGAATGGCTTAAGAAGTGACACATGAAACACATCATGAAGCTTGCAACCTGCAGGTAGATCAAGTTGATAAGCTACAGATCCAATGCGCTTCAAAACTGCTAAAGGGCCATAATACTTCGGTGCTAGTTTATGATAAACACGGCTAGCCAGAGATTTTTGGCGATATGGATGTAAACGTAACCAGACATAAGATCTCGGAAAGAATTCCACATTACAATGTCCTTTATCATAAACATTCTTCATTTTATGTTGCGCTTGTTGGAGCTTGGCTCGAATATCCTGTAAGACAACATCTCGGTCTATTAATGCTCGGTCAATAGCATCAACTCGAGATGAACCAGCCATGTAGGATTGCAATCTTGGAGGTTCGCGGCCATAAACAACTTGAAATGGAGATGTGTGAAATGCTGAATGGAAAGAAGTGTTACAACAAAATTCAACCCATGGAATCCATTCTACCCATTTTGTAGGACGATCCCCCACCAAGCATTGCAAATATTGCGCGATTAACAACCTTAGGTTGGCCGTTTGACTGTGGATGATAAGCAGATGAAAAATTTAATTTAGTCCCGCATAAATGAAATAATTCTTTCCAGAACGTACTAGTGAAGAGGGGATCTCGATCACTGACAATTGATTCTGGGATACCATGCAAACACACAATATTCTCAAAGAAAATTCTTGCTACAGAAGACGCATTATATGGATGAGCGAGAGGAATAAAATGTGCATATTTAGAGAACCTGTCCACAATCACCAATAACACTGTTTTACCTAATGATTTTGGCAGTCCATCAATAAAATCCATTGAGATATCTGACCAGATCTGATTAGGTAGTTGTAAAGGTTGTAACAGTCTTGCTGGACTCAAATTAACAGCCTTATTACGTTGGCAAACTGAACAAGCAGCAATATAATTGATAGCTGTCTTCATAGTTGGCCAATAAAAATCCTTGCAAATACGTTGCATGGTCTTCTGAACACCTTCATGTGTGCTATCATGAAACCCGGACAAGACAAAAGCTACCAATGGTGAATTTGGCAAGAGATAAACCTTGTCTCTAAAGAACAATAGTCCATCTCGAAATACCTAACCGCCATCCATCTCTCCCTGTTCAATTTTAGCTATAAGTTCTCGAAGTATTGGTGACTGCTTGACTTCTGCCCAGACTTCATCAAATATCAAAACCTGAGGTTGGGAAATAGCAAATAACATATCTTCAGTCCCTTCCCGTCGTGATAATGCATCTGCAGCAGTATTCAAGCGCCCGACTTTGTATTCAACCCGAAAATTATACCCCATCAACTTGCTAAGCCAATGTTGTTGAGAAGTAGTAAGACGTTGATCTAACAAGTATTTAAGACTGTAATGATCAGTTCAAATTAGAAAGGCTCGACTGCCTTTATCAAGCTTAACGTTCGTAAGCAGGAAGTTTTAGGTTTCAAACAGCTAGCTTACGACTAAAAAAAGCAAGTGGATGTCCCTGCTCCTATTCCATCACCTGAAGCATCACACTCAACAACAAATTCTTCTTCAAAATTTGGCAACTGTAACACTGGGGCAGCAACTAATGCCTTTTTAGGAGCTTCAAAAGAAGCAAGTGCATCATCTTTCCACTTAAAAGAATGTCCCTTAAGCAAACTTGTTAAGGGGGCAGCAATGGAACCAAAATTCTGGATGAATTTACGGTAATATCCTGCCAAGCCTAAGAATCCACGCAATGCTGTTGTTGATTGCGGTTGAGGCTAGTCCACCACGACTTTGATCTTGCTTGCATCAGCTGAAACACCTGCGTTTGAAACTATGTGGCCTAGATAAGCTACTTGTTTTTCGCCAAACGAACATTTGGATTGTTTTAAACATAGGCGATGAGCTTGCAGCAACTCAAAGATGATTCGCATGTGCGACAAATGATTCTTCCAAGTCTTGCTATGCACAAGGATGTCATCAAAAAATACAAGTACAAATTGACGTAGTTATTTTCGAAATACCTCATTCATCAGTGCTTGAAAGGTAGATGGGGGCATTGGTCAATCCAAATGGCATGACAAGGAACTAAAAGTGGCCATGGTGCGTTCTGAAAGCCGTCTTCTCAACATCCATAGAGTCCATGCGGAGTTGATGGTAACCAGAGCGAAGATTAAGCTAGGTGAAAAATTGTGCTCTGTGCAATTCTTCAAGTAATTCATCCACTACTAGAATAGGGAATTTGTCTTTTATTGTTTTGGAATTAAGCTCCCTATAGTCCACGCAAAAGCACCATGTTCCATCGTGTTTCCAAACTAGCAGTACAGGTGATGAGAATGGAGAAGACTGGGTCAGATAATGCCTTGATGAAGCATTTGATCACATTGTTTCTCAATCTCTATCTTTCCGGAAGTGAGGGTAGCGATAGGGTCGAACTACCACCGGATCAGTTCCTGGTAGTAAACAAATGCAATGGTCGCAGGAACGCATAGGAGGCAGACCTTTGTAGGTTCTTGGAATATGTTATCAAATTCGGCTAATATCTTCTCGAGGTCACCTTGCTTGGAATCTAGCGAAAGATGTAGGTGCGGCTGGAATAGTTGTTGTTGTCCCTGTAAGGTGATCTGCCTTCCATTTACTTCAAAGATCATTGTCAATGATGTAAAATCCCACAAGATAGGCCCGAGTGTTTGCAGCTACTTGACACCTAGGACAATATCAAAACCATCCAAAGGAATCACATAAAAATCAGCAATAAAAGAATGGGTAATTACAGAAAATTGCACTCCTTTGCAAATGCCCAAACTGGAGATTTTCTTGCCACTGATACATTGAGATTTGCCTGATGATGGATAGGCAAGCCTAAACGCTGGGTAGCAGTAGAGCTAATAAAATTGTTTGTGCTGCCGGAATCCACTAACCTAAGCAACAACTTCATATCAACTACAACTTGCAATTGCGTAGTATTTGCATGTTATTTGCCTATTGTTGTTTCCTTACGCACACGCAAGTATACGTGATCGACAAGTAATATAGGACAATGAGTCCGGATTATCGTACCCAAGGGACTTAAGTTAACTACTTTATAACAGCTAATATCGTTATTTAATCAAGCAAAGATCAAGTTGAATTTATAGTTTATGGTAAATTTTAACTCGAAATTAAATCTAAGAGTTATAATGAACAAGTATGTGTTTAGATATCAATAAAACAAATATTCCAGGGTTGTGATTCTATTGCCAATCCTATTGCGTTCTAATTGATTTTATCGTTCATATAGTTAATGTAAGATTGCTAATTAATCGACAATGATGCTCATAGCCTTCTTCCGAAGTACTATTCGTCTATTCTTAACAAGATTAATGCCTATATTCCTATGGAATTAATCTATTAAGAATGTATGAAAAACACGATTTATGTAATTAAGCATGACAATTAAGTATATTCCTATCTTAATCGCAAATCCGCTCTTTTTAACAAAGTTAAGAACATGCTTTCTTCAATTCTTATTCTAATCTAGACTTAGTTTTCTCAAACATAGCATAGACAATTTGATAGAACTTAATTGATGGCCAAACAATTAAGAAATTAAGCATAGAATTGAAGAAACAATCTTAGCCACATTAACTATTAAAACAAATCCGTCAAGTTAGAAACACAATATTCATGGCTAATCACAACCCCAGAACAAGGGGTGATTAGCCACTCATGTTCAACAAAATCAAATAACTAAAGAAGAAAAACTAAAATAGAGATACTAGTTTTGCTTGATGAATTGAGAATTTCTTGATGTTGTTGATGTTCGTAGCTCCCTTTTTGCTCCAAAATCACGTTCTTTTCTTCCTAGATAGGTTTAGGGATGTTTATATAAGAGTTGGGAAAGTTTTGGGGCGGTTTAGGGTCTTCTAGACACAAAAGGAAACAAATCCCGTAATCAGTCCCCTGGGGGGCGCTGGGCGCTGTCCAGGGGACTGGAGGCAGAAACTTTGCTGAAGCTACTGGTTCCAGCGCCACAGGCAGCGCTGGGCGCTGGCCTGTGGGCTGGTTTTCGCCTTTTTGCTTCTTTCTTCTTGTTTTGGCTTGTTCTCTTCCCCGATTTCGTCCCCGATTGTTTTCAACTTATCCCTACACATAAAAACACATTATATTAACAAGAATCAATGTGATTAACATCCAAAAACAAACAAACAAGAATTAAATATGGGATAATTTGCACACTATTTAGTACCTTTTCTACCACTTATCACCTATGATAGCATGAAGTGAGATGGCGGGCTCTTTTGTCCGTTGTTATATCCTCAGATTCTCCATCCTTTATTTCCAGCCAAAATAACTTTTTGCACTGATGGCCTGCAACATAAGGATCATCACAGTTGTAGCACAATCCTTTTGCACGCCGGGCAGCCATCTCGATGCGAATCAATTTTTTCACAAAAGGATAAGAAGCAGTAGTCTTAGCACTTGGAGTCACTGCTGTACCGACAATTTTATCACTGCCGTTTGAGGTTGAACCATAGTCCCCTTGTGCGGCAGAAGAAATCTGTATTTTCTTCTCAAATGCTCTCGCCAGACTCATTGCTTGCGGTAAGTTAGATGGATTATGCATTTCAATATCGAGACGAATTGAATCAACTAACCCTACTGTAAACATATCAACTTGTTGGTCTATACGCACAGATGAAGCACGAGCCAACCGGTTTTGGAAGTTTCTCTAATACTCTTCCAAAGAACTAGTTTGTTTCAAGTTGATCAACTCTCCTAATGGGTTACTTTTCATTGGTGGACCAAAACGAAGGGTACAATATTCTTTGAACACACTCCATATTAAATTGGGTTCCTCCAGTTTTAGTTGATACACCCATAATTGCGCCTCCCCGACCATGTGAAAAGAAGTTAACCCTACTTTTCTTGGTTGGCAGTACGCTGGTTAGCAAAGAATTTCTCACAACGATGAAGCCAAATAAGAGGATCTCCAGTTCCATCATAAGTAGGAAAGTCTAATTTAGTGTATTTGGGTACTATACCTCTTCCTCCGATGCTGTCATCAATGTCAGAATTGTTGTTGTTTCTTCCCCCTAGACGAAGATCTGATTGTTCACTTGCATTACTGGTTCGTTGGGCAGTAGCAACACTATTATCTCCAATTTCAACTCCCTTCATACACGTCGTGGTGCGGATTAAGGCTTCAATTTGTTGCGATAGTTGCTGGAATTTGGCATTTGTCCTCGCTTCTGAAGCTGCTACTTTTGCTTCTGTTTCTGGTTCAGCTTGGGCTCCCTGGAAAAGATTTCGCAACTTTGCTTCTATAGATTTTTCATCCATCGTGACAAGCTCTGATACCAAATTGTTATGGTCCCGAATTTTTGGATCGAGTCGCTGGACCCCAACACAAAGGTCTACGCCCTTGTTCTTGTTCCTAGACTTGCCTATGATTGCTGGATTTGCAATTCAACCAGGGAATTGCACACTTGGGAACTTGTTTGAGAAAAGTTCCAAATCTCTGTGACTTGAAGAAATTCAACCTCCTTTTATTGATAAACGTCAACTCTCTTAAATAGAGATTACATAGCAAGAGTCCTAACAAATAAGAAATAGCAAGAGTCCTAACTCAAGAAAAGAGTCCTAATTAAAAGAAATAACAAGAGTCCTAAATCACTAAGGGAAGTTTTATTTAAAGCTGACAAAACAATTCAGAAAATATCAATCATTATCTATCCTATTAATTCTTGTATAGGCATCCATAACAACTAGCCTATTGAAAGCGCCAGTATCCCTTTGTTTAAGGCTTTCACCAACAGCAATTATCCTTCTCATATTGCTAGGTTATTTATAATATACTGCAGGTTAGAAATCGATCCTCTATTGAAATGAAGATTTTCTGGGAAAGGTGGGTTAAAGCCAGCAAGGAAGATGAATGTTGGGTTGATCCATTTCAAAACCAAGAAACTGAACCTCGTGGTTAGTACATGAGCGATAGCCTTCTACGAAACAAGCAGCGTCTGTGTATACAATGTGTACAGAAGAGTGCTTAGTGCCTCAGAAGCGTAAATTTATTACAGCGTGGATAGAAAGATAAACCAAGAAGCAGCAATACGATCCGTTTTACCTTAAGCATGTAAAGATGAATCCATGAAGAGCTTTCTACTGATGGTGTATGGTTCATGCAGCATCTCTAGCGCGGGAAGGAGAAATCAATACTTTTTGTTCTTTCCTCTTCCTACAATCTTTTATTTCCCTCTCCCATTTTTGCAATATTGGTTGGGTCTGCTAAAGATTAAGTTTTTTGCAATTTGTATATACCTTTTTCTTCTTTTGCCTAAAGAATGTTGCTTGTGTAGTGTACATAAATTTTGTCAAAATCAATTTGTTGATTTTTATCTGGTGGATATAACTGTCTCTCATCTTCCTCTTCTTCCTTGTTTCTCACATTATTGATATCTGCTTTTATATTAGCTCTAATTGGTTTTTATTTGTTTTCAGATTATACCTTTTTTTTAAAACTTAGTATTCCGAAAAGTCTATTTTAAGAGTAGACTCTACGCGATAATAGCTGGAAAAAGAAATTCTCTATTGAACAGCAGATATTACATGAAAGGTTCACCACACATCTCTTCAAATAGATTTGTAAGACTAGCTGTATTTTGCATCTTGTGCAATGACAAGAAAGGGTACTAGTTTTATGGGGCTAAAATAATGCAACGGTTCGTAATTTGATGTACAGTATGTAAAGTTCTTCAGAAAAAATGCATTTTTATGTTCCACAAAATTAGATAGGGTGTGTTTGGCATGAAAAGAAAATGTTTTAGAAACCATCCAACACTCTACAATTTAGAAACTTTCAAATTGATTATTGGAGAAAGACATAAGCAAGAAAATCATTTTTCCATGTTAATTTCGTATTTGCACCAAATTAAGCAATTTACTTAAGTGATGAAAGTTTATATGCAAGACAAATGTTTTCCATTCATTCATTTAGTATAAAACGAGAAGTTAATTTAAGCTGTAAACTGAATCCATCTTTGATCTGACTCTACTGGTGCTGTTGTAAAATCTGTGTTGTCAATACCCGCCCTAATCTCATAATCTGTAATGACATTATTAGTCTATATATGGTGGCTGTTACCATGATGAAAGCCAGAAATTCTTCAATCAGTCAATAGTATCCCCAATTTTGGTCTCCTATAACCCATGTCATTGTCTCCTATTGGGAAAATGCACCTTTCATGACATTATTTGTTGTATTGGTGTTTGTTATCACCAATACAATGTGATAACAAACTTCACCATCACCCACTTTCATGCAAGGTCAGATATAAGCCCCAGAAGGTTTGCAGCATTAAATAGCGAAGAGTTCTGCAGGAATCATGACTTCCCTGTCTAGGAGATTAGTCATTTTTATCGCACTGGAGAAGACAGACAAGATAATGTCGTTTCATGGAAAACAAAACAAAGATTACATGTTCATTTAATGTCAAGAAACTTAATCAGAACAACTCATGCAGAAAATTCATTTTACTAACAGCTGATGTTTGGATGGAGTGATAAGCGTGTATTTGCTATCATTCAAAGCATTTTTGTTTCTTCTTACTGTCCAATGCATGAGTGTTCACAGATGAAGTGCCAAGCAACTATATTATGCATGTGGAAAGCAAAATTTATGTACTAACTTTAACCACTATCAATGGATACACCGATATTACTAGTAAACAAGACTACACCCATGCGCCCCCACCCT
>MCJB01000036.1:0-29956 GCA_002018475.1 Nicotiana obtusifolia
GAGTTTTCATGTGATAAATTGCTAGAATGTGATTTTTTTTGTGTGATGGGGAGTCATTCTTCAAGTCATGTTCATTGTGAGCTTGTAAAAGTGTTTGCTACGAGTAAAGAGGATATGCATGATTGTTGTGACGCTTGTGATCAAGTACTCCTTCATGTAGAGGAATCCATGAGATTTGTAATTGATACTTGGCTATATCATAAAAGTGTATTATTTGGTACATGTGGTAGAGATACTTGTTTTAAGTGGATGTGTGATCAATCTTTTGTAATTTCTTTGTCATACACATTGTTGGACTACCTTAAGAGAGGTTATTATTGGACAAATCTAAGTAAGCATAAATTTTATTGGGATGATGATGTCCATATGCTTTATATGGGAGTATATACACCTATTAGGCTTAATTGGGTTAAGTGGACCCATGGTCACTATCTTGTTTTATTCCTACCATTTATTTTTCAAATTAGTGGATGCTATGTAATAGTGCCTGTCTTCTTTTTCTTGCAAGGTCAAAATTTCGAGGACGAATTTTCTTCAAGAAGAGGGGAATGATAGCATCCTAGGAAGCTCAACTATATTCAAGGACAAGAATTAAGCTTTGGAATCTCAAAGAGGGCCTTTAACAAGATGTCAAGTTAAAGAGTTGCAAAACAAGGTCATTATACTTCAAATGTAAATAAAGAAGTTGTTAATTGGAAGGAAGAGCTCAAGGATAAAGGAGATGAAATTGTACAAGTTTTACAATTATTTGATGGCCCAAATTGAAGTCCAAGAGAAGGAAGATTGAGTCCCGAACTCGGCCCTTTGAATCTAGCAAATGGGCACCCAAAAGAGCCCAAAATAAGCTTAAATGAGGTCCAAAAGGGGGTGTGTGAAAACGAGCCCAATTGGAGTCCAAACCAATGGCCCAAACTAGTATTTTTAAGGCCCAAATCTGCCCCAAAGGGATTTGGCCGCCCCTTACCTACCCCCTACCTAATTTTGAAGACTTTTGTTACCCCTTAGCAACCCCCCTTACCTAATTTTAAGGACTTATACTCCTATAAATAATGAGTTCTTCTCATTCATTGATGATATTTCGACGCATATCCCAGCAGCCACACCACACACCCCCTTTTGGACCTCATTTAAGCTTATTTTGGGCTCTTTTGGGTGCCCATTTGCTAGATTCAAAGGGCCGAGTTCGGGACTCAATCTTCCTCCTCTTGGACTTCAATTTGTGCCACCAAATAATTGTAAAACTTGTACAATTCATCTCCTTTGGGCTTGAGCTCGTCCTCCACAATTAAAAGCTTCTTTATTTGCCATTGAAGTCCGACAACCTTAATCTGCAACTTTATAGCTTGAGATCTTGTAAATGTCCTTCTTGGATCTTCCAAAACTCTATCCTTGTCCTTGATGCTATCACTATGAAGAGGGAAGACTAGCCAATGCAACACCACCAACTTGGGCTCAATTTTAAGAGATATTTTTGAAGGAGCGGAAGGCGTGGCGCACGAAGTTTGAATGACTGCTTCAAGACACCATGACGGTGTCAGAATATGCCACTAGATTTAAAGTGTTAGCCTGTCATACTCTTACTTTGGTTCCTACAGCCAGAGAGCGAGTCCATAGATTCATTAATGGACTCACTTATGATCTTAGATTCTGTATACCTCGGGGACCACAAACTGATACTTCACATCAGCAAGTGGTGGAAATTGTCAAGATGTTAGAATGTGTTTGACCGAGGAGTTGACTTTTTGATATCGGGGTTGGAATCTTGTTCTGAAAATTTTTATAGGTTTGTTATGTCATTTATGACTTGTGTGTAAAATTTGAGGTCAATCGGACTCGATTTGATAGGTTTCGACATCGAATGTAGAAATTAGAATTTGTTAGTTTCTTTAGGCTTGAATTGGGGTATCATTCATGTTTTTAGGTTGTTTGATGTGATTTGAGGTCTAGACTAAGTCCGTAATATGTTTTTTAACTTGTTGGTATATTAGGACGGGGCCCCGAATGACTCGGGTGAGTTTCAGAGTTCTTTCGAACCATTTCTAGGTCATTTTTAACTGCTGGAATTTGGCTACAGCAGTGTGCATCGCAGAAATTTCTGCTGCACAGAGCTTATTTTGGGAGCTTATATCTCGTAATCTATAAGGAATTTGGAAATTATCAAAACATGGAAGTTGTAGCTCTTTGCGTCTAGTTTCAGGAAAAATATAAACCATTCATCATTTGGACATTTGGACCAAAAGTTATGGTTGACTAACTAAAGCCTGGTACTGCAGTTATTTTCTTGGCAGTGCGCGACAGAAATTTCTGCTGCACAAGGCTAATTTTTGAAGATTATATCTCGCAATTCATAAGGTATTTAAAGATGATAAAAACATGAAAATTGTAGAACTTTGAATCTAGTTTCCAGAAAGTTAAACCATTTATCATTCGGACATAGTATGATACTTAGAGGACAGTTTGTCATACTTCCTATAATTAGGGCATTATATCACAACAACAAATATTTTAATTAAGGGGAAAAGCTAAAAAAAATATAGTTAAAGTAGCAAAGCCGATGAATAGTCCAAGGTGCAGTTTCCGTCTTGTGGAAATATTTATTAATCTGACAACTTAGAAAATTAAACGTTCAAACTTGGTGGTCAAATTTTTCTTACTTATGTAAATGCTAGGAAATTGGGAAGTGGATCCTAACATTAAAAGTTTTATTGAGGATAGAGTTAAAAGTTTTAAATTAAATTATTTTTAAATTTAGAAAGAGGTAATTCTTTTTGGAATAGACTAGAAAGGAAATAAGTCCACATAAATTAGAGTAATATTTTTCAAAGTCAAGAAAAATCCAACAAGTTTTATCTACAACTTTATCATGCTCCTGTTTGGGTCCATATATACACCTCCCAACTGATGAAGTGAAAGCAATGTACTAGATCCACAAGAACGTGTATGAAACTTAAGAAATTATTTTCAATGAGAAAATGTTGCAAAGAAATATTTTTCATCAATTGGAAAAAATAACTTCCTTCACTTATGGACGAAAGTTAATTTTCTTACAACTCTCTTAAGGACTTATTGGTGGAACGAAAATCTAGGCAGAAAATTAACTAGCACTTCAAGTGGGATATATTTAAAGAATAAATCAAATTCTAATTAACTCTACTGAACTTTCAAGCTTGTACATATCAAGTTATTCTTTAAATGGGATTAACTTAACTTATTACACTGTAGCTAGTTAACTTTAACAAAAGGAAATGGAAAAGGGACAAATTAATGAATTATTGTAACGATTCGGCCGGTTGTTAGAATATGAGCCCCGATCCTCTATCTATTGTCCCCTTTCCTTCATATTGCTTACTTGACCTGCGGGGGTGCTTGGTGTCGGGTTCGGGAGAGTTTTGGAGTGGAATAGGACACATAGTCCTAAGTTTGAAGTTTGAATTGTAAGAGTTGACCGTAGTCTGACCTATGTCAAGACGGCTCCAGGATGGAGTTCTGTTGGTTTCAATAGCTCCGTTTGATGATTTTGGTCTTAGGAGCGCGTCCGGATGTTGATTTGGAGGTCTATAAGTCATTTCGGCGTTATTTGGCGAAAGTTGAAAATTTGAGGATTTTTGGAAATGTTTATCGGGGTCGGATTCTGATTTCGAAAGTTGGAGTAGTTCTGTAATGTAAAATGTGACTTGTGTGAAAAATTTGAGGTCAATCGAACGTGATTTGATAGGTTTCGGTATCAGATGTAGAAGTTAGAAGTTCAAAAGTTCATTAAGCTTGAATTGGGGTGCGATTCGTGTTTTCAGTGTTGTTTGATGTGATTTGAAGGATCAACTAAGTTCGTATGATATTTAGAACTTGTTAGTAGGTTTGATTGAGGTCTCAAGGGTTTTGGGCGGATTTCGGGTGGTTAGCGGATTGGAATTTGGACTTGGATAATGGCTGAAGCTTCAGAAGTTCTGGTGTCTGGTTTCCTTCTACGCGTTCCTGATGGTGCACTCGCGTTCGTGTAGAGGAGTTAAGTGTTTTTGGGATTTTTGCCTTTGCATTCGCCATGAGGGTCCCGCATTCGTGAAGTTGTGGAGCCTTAGGACTACGCATTCGCGTGAGGGACCTCGCATGTGTAGAGGAATGATCAGTTGGGGCCTCAGGCATTTAGCCTACAGGATACTGTAGGGGTTCACGCGTTCGCGAAGGGTAAGTCAGGAAAAGCTCCACGTTCGCAAGTGGAACCTTGCGTTCGCGTAAGAGATTTTTGGGAAAAAGCATTTTTGTGCTTTACGAACGCGAGTAAGCTTCTACGTTCACGAAGAAGGAAGCACCTGAGCAACTTTAAATGTTCATAATTGAGGGTTTATGTCATTTTTCATCATTTGGACTTGAGAGCTCGTATTTAGGAGATTCTTGGAGATATTTTCACGTGGGTGTTTGGATTAAGTGATTCTTACCTAGGTTTGGTCAATTTCTATGATTATGTCTTTAATTTCATCATTTAATTAGTGATTTGGGGTGGAAAATTGGGAGAAAATGGAGGAAAGTTCTTAGACCAAATTTTGAGGTTTTGATCAAGATTTCAGTATCGGATTTGAGTAATTTTGATATAGGTGAACTCGTGGTTGAACGAGTGTTTGGATTTTGTGACTTTTACCCAATTTCGAGATGTGGGCCCCGGTCGACCTTTTGGGGTGATTTTCTAATTTCTTGTTAAAGTCTTGATTTCATTAATTAGATTAATTTGTTATAATTATATTTATGGTATGGAATTGCTTTTGGCTAGATTTGGACCATTCAGAGTTGGAAAGTTGAGGGAAAGGTGTTCTTATTGACTGATTGAGCTTGGTTTGAGGTAAGTGACTTGTCTAACCTTATGTGGAGGAAATCTCCGTAGGATTTGGTACTGTTGTAACAATTTGTGATATGTGAGTGCCGTGTAAGACAGTTGACGAGTGCGTACACGGGCTAAATATTGAAGTTCGGTCTTTGCTAAGTATTATCCTGTTTATATCTTAAATGAGTTATTCCATCATGTGTAGTATTCATGTTTAGTCTAATCTCACATGTCTACGAGTTTCATCTCTCAGTTGCTATTTGTATAACATGCTTAGTTGAATTACCTGTTTTTCCTTATTTCCGTATTTGTTCTTTAACTGTAGGAATTCCTTGCTTGTAACATCATTAGTGTACTTATTGCGTGTTGACTTTCGTGATTCTTGTTACGAGGATTGGTTGGTTGTGGCACGAGGTTTCTTCCGTGCAGAGTGAGATTGTAACACGAGGTTTGTGCCGTGCTGTTGTTAGATATTTATTTTTGAGACTACGAGGTGGTACCTCGGGAGCGCCCCGTGTTATTTGTTGTTTCTTAACTTGTAAGATGTTCTTTTCCTTACGTGTTGTAATTGTTTTCTGTTTTTCCTGAGTTATTGCTTTCCGTTCATTCTTACTATTCCATTTACCTGCCATTATCATTATCATTTTGCCTTCTGCCTTATTTCTTATATATTCCAGTAGGGCCATGACTTGACCTCGTCACCACTCTATAAGGTTAGGCTTGGCATTTACTGGGTACCATTGTGGTGTACTCATACTATGCTTCTGCACATGTTTTGTGTGTAGACCTAGGTACATCCTACCAGTCCCGATGTTAGTAGAGTGTGTGTTGCTGTTTGGAGACTTCAAGGTATATCTGCCAGCGTCTGCAGACCTCAGAGTGTCCTTCTATCTTTGTTATGTTGTCTTTTCTTTATTCTCTTAGACACTGATGTATAGAGACATTTAGGTCTTTCCTTAGAGCTTGTGGCTTGTGACTACCAGGTTTTGGGAGCTGTTTACACTCTGAGTTGTGAAGTTTTACTTGTACATGTCGTGCAACAGTTTTTCAGCTATATATTATTTGTTAAATGTGGAGGTTTAGTCGTATTTCAATTCTTTTCCGCAAATTGCTAGGCTTACCTAGTCTTAGAGACTAGGTGTTGTCACGACATCTTACGGAGGGAAATTTGGGTTGTGACAATTATATATATTAGACAATTGAAGTATCCAAGAAGAAGCTATATACTTAGAAACACGGTGATGGTGCAAATACATTCTGCGCTTTTAATCCCCTTTGCAACCTGAAGAAACTTATTCAACAGTTATCGCTAACTGTTTTTGGTTCCAAATCTTTGGGGTTCAGCGCATCAAAAGTGTGAGACAATGAAGGAAAGTTCTTTTGCCCCAAAAGAGGGGTTTAAGTGAATAGAAACAAGTCATTGAAACGTGAAGAAAACAACACCATAGTTTTTTAATAAAAAATAATTGAAGGATGAGGGTTACACTCTAAAGAAGACTTTGTAGAAAGACTTCGTTCTCGGTAGCTGGTGCGATTTATTGCCTTAATAATAGGAAGTATGATAGATTATCTTCTTCATATAGCATTAGGCATATGGCTTAGTTCTTATATCATTATCTCGATTTTAGTTTATGTGACAACTTTTTTCACTATAACATATGTATGATAGTAGTCCCTTATATGTCATATACTTCTCATTTTTACTTGATTAAACCCTTTTTTGGGTCTGAGGAATTTTTCTTCGTTGTTGATGTGACACTTGTTTTACACATTTGATACTTCAAACTTTTCCTACGTTATCTACTTTTTGTTGGAAACTTCAAAGACACTGTTTTTGGACACTGACGGAGTACCTTCTGTAATACATTTTATCCAAAAGTTGAGGCGTGAATTTGTTTTCGGGCTAATATGATGCTTTGCATATATTTTACGTTTTAATTTCTTTGGAGTTAAGAGATTATTATTTTTAATGGATTTAACTAAAGAATATATAAAATGATCACCACACTCTAAACGGAGCTAAAGGTTGTTTTCACTCAATTGGAACGGTGTTAAATGGCCTCAAACAAGGACACTGGATAAAGTTGTACGCCGGAGAAGCTTGATAGAGTCCTCTTGACTTAGCAAGAAATTAATGTCCATCAATTATAATCTTTTGTATAGTTTTTAATTAAAAGGACAAATATACGTTAAAATCAACAAGTCTTTGTATTTTACAGTCAATATCTTTCTAGATAATGTATTCTTCTACTACAGTTCTAAATGCTGTATATATGTATGCCTGCCTAATAGAAAATTTGATGTCTAAATGGTTACAGACTTTAAGGGTTTGGTTTTGAGAGAATTTCATCCCCAATAACCCTGAATTTAATCCCTACATTATTTTAGCCTCAATTATATATCACCGAAAAAGAAAAAGAAAAACAAATGCACTCCATGCTCTATGAAGAAGATAATTAGAGGACAATTTGTCATACTTCCTATTATAGTCGTTTTATACATTTGATGCGCCAACGTTTTCCTTCACTGTCTTCCTTCTTCTTGTGGAGAAGACCTCTTGACTTAGCAAGAAAAATTAAGGTCCGTCAATTATAATTTTTTTAAAACTAAGCATTCTTCATCTATAATTCTTAATAGTTATATATACATATTGCTTGGCCTAGCAAAAATAAAAGCAAACAGCCATTAATACATACTTTTCATTTCCTAGTTTAAAACTTTGCAAATCATGAAGGTGCTAGCAAAAACATTTTGGGTATTCTTGTTTTTAGTGTGGATCTCAGCAATGCAACTAACGGGCTACAGGTTATTAACATGCTTCCTTCTCTTATTGAGCTTCGTTTACATAATTGTGGTCTTCATCATATACCACCTTACTTCATCATAATTTTTCTTCACTTAACACTCAGACCTTTCTTGGAACAACTTTAGTTCTTCTATTCCCAAATGGGTTTTCAATCTCCCTAGTCTTGTTTCTCCCAAATTACGTTTGCCTGATCTCCCCGTTCGGTGGGGAGCGCTCCCTACCATTGATTTTTCTATACCTAGAACTCGAATCCGAGACCTTTGATTAAGGGAAGAGCAGTCCCATCCACCACACCACTATCCTTCAGTGGTTCATTGAAGTGATAATTGGGCCTACCGTATCATAAATATGTTTTAGAAATTGTGGAAATTTGAATGAACCTAGTATATATACACTACTATACAAAGACTACTGGAAGAATGGTCAGAGCCTAAAACTTTAATATGAGACTTTTTATCGAAATAATCGAGCATGTGAATTTAGAACATGACATAAATTCAGATTAGTCACGCCCGTTTAATTTTGAACCCATAATTTTCGACGCGTAGTAAAAATTTATGTATAAAAATTTATTAAAATTGCAAAAATAATAGATATAAACCGATAACTTTCGACGCGGAGTAAAATTTTATGTAAAAAAATCATTAAAATTAAAAAATAATAAATATGAACCAATAACTTTAAAAAGATAATGGATTCAATGTTAAATAATTTTAAAGTTGAACTCATAGATTTAAATTCTGGATTCACTCCTACTTGCAATAATCCATTAACTTGTAACTATCTCAACGTATTCAGACAATAGAAGAGAACGGTTTATTGAGACTCCGTTATACTAAAATAGAAAGAAGTTCGTTCCTGGACAAGGTCCTATCCTAGGCTTAGAGCTGAGCTAGACCCCTACCCCTAACTTATTTCGGAATGATTTAGAGAGCTGCGAATCAGGCTTTCAGAGTGGTGGCAAGCAGGGCAAGAAGATAAAGTCCAATATGACCCTAAGCAGATTTTTGACATCTTTCTAAGACAGATAGAAAAATCAAACAAAAAAGGTACTTTGAAATTTTCAATTGCCATTGATTTCTTGCTGTATCCCTACAAATCTTAGTCTTCTTACATGAAAACACCTCAAACACTCAGTACTCCCATATCACTGCGAATATACATGAAAGAGTTAACTGCACCTTTTTGTCCGAAATTACATTGTATTGCTAAGTAAATTATTTCTTTTATGCATATATATTATCTGTTAAATCCCTTTGTTTTTTCGTATTTAATTTTTTACACTTTTCTAATGTAATAATAGATGCTCTGCAATGGCTAAAACTAATGCATCATAGCTCGACTATGAGTTGATTACAGTACCATCGACATTGAACTCAATATATCGACTGCTAACATTCCATCGATCATTGAGTAGAAGTATGTGATAAATTATTTAAGCATTACCAACTTTATTTGAAGATTTTTTTGAGAGAGATATCTAGAGTAAGAAGTCTTCTAGATAATGTAAAGATAAAAAAATCTAGGAGAAAAATCTAGAGAAGATTTATCTAGATAAATTCTAGAACTAGGTAGTTGGAAGAAAATTGTAGGTTAGAGACTAATTTATAAATATAGAGGAACTTGTATAATAAATTTTATTTGCTAGTTAGTCCCTAGGAAACTAGTATAAATAGGAGTCAATTCATTTGCCAAACCATCCAAGCAAAAACAAAGAAAACAAAGTGAGAAAAATAGGAGAGTGAGAGCAAAAATAAGAGTGTAGCAACAAATAAGTTGCTAAGTGTGAGTAAGAAAAAATTGTGAGAAAAATATTTGTAAGGTCAAAGTTGTTCTTGAGTTTTCTATAATAAAACTCTCAAGTTGTGAGCAACCGATTGTGTTCAACAATTGGTATCAGAGCGGGTCGNCCTCGACCGTTATATTATTTCATCGGTCAGGAGCTATGGGAAATCGTTGGTGGCTCAGATGCTGAGGCACCAAAAGATGTTGAAGCAGCAAAAAGCTGGAATGTCAAGGCTGGAAAGGCTATGTATGCTCTCACGGTCTCGGTGGATGATGAGTTCTTGCAGCGAATCAAGAACGCCAAAACTCCCAAAGAAGCTTGGGACATGTTGGCAAAAATATTTACAAAGAAAAATGATGCGAGATTACAAATGCTTGAAAATGAGCTTTTGTCGATTTCGCAACGGGATATGTCCATCAACCAATATTTCACAAAGGTTAAATCTTTGTGTGATGAGATATCGAAGTTGGATCCTGAAAATGCTATCAAGGAAGCAAGAATGAAGAGAATTATCATTCATGGCCTAAAGCCGGAATATAAAGGGATCATCACAGCCACACGTGGATGGGCCACCGAACCAACTTTATCAGAGTTGAAAAATTTATTGGTCAACAAAGAAGACTTGGAGAAGCCATTATCAAGTCTTAATATAAAGGGTGAAGAAAGTGCACTCTTTAATAAAGGGCAAAAATATAACGGTCGAGGTGGAACAGGTAGTAAACCATTCAACAGGCAAGGTTACCAAAGACATGGTGAAGATAGAAGCTCTCAACCAGGGGGAGAACTAAGCCGACGACCAAGCAAGCGTGCAAACCAAGGCGCTAACAACCGACAAGATGGCAAGTGCTACACCTGTAGAAAGAAGGAACACTACGCTCGAGATTGCTGGTACAAGAAAGTTGAAGGTAATGTAGCCACTCATATCCAAAATAAGGAGTACGGATTTGGAGACCTCTTACGCGGTTGATGAAAGCATGATACAAGAAGACCCATGCGCCAAGCACTCTATCGAGACAACAACAGAATTAGCACTTGCAACTGTAAGTGAAAAGTTAGTCGACTATGAACATGATTGGATTGTTAATTCTGGGTGCTCCAATCATATGACCGGTGACGAGAAGAAGTTGTCGGACATAAGCGAATATAAAGGCGAACGAGTAGTGGTGACCACAAATAATTCAAGAAGGCATATCACTCACATTGGCAAGACATTGTTCGTGCCTTGTTCTAGCTCAAACAAATACAACTTCAGAATGTCTACCACGTTCCAGGTATGAAGAAGAATCTTTTGTCTATATCGCAACAAACATCTTCGGGCAACTACGTCGTGTTTGGGCCAGACGATGTGAAGATATACCGAAACCTAAAAGTTACAAGTCCGCCAATGATGCAAGGTAAAAGAGTAGAGTCTATCTATGTGATTTCAGCAGAAACAACCTACGTAGACAAGACTCGGAGTAATGAGACTGCTGACCTATGGCATGCACGTCTTGGGCACGTGAGTTATAGTAAATTGAAGATCATGATACAGCAGTCTAAGTTTAAAGGTCTCCCCAAACTCGAGATTAGAGGAGACACTGTTTGTGCTGGATGCCAGTACGGGAAAGCACATCAACTGCCCTATCAAGAATCCAAATATCAAGCCAAGGAGCCATTGGAGCTGGTACAGTCAGACGTACTTGGTCCAATTACGCAGCCTTCCATCATCGGTTACCGATATATGGTAACATTCATTGATGACTTCTCCAGGTATATGTGGGTATATTTCTTGAAGGAGAAGTCTGAAGTATTTGAAAAGTTTAAGGAGTTCCAACATAAGGTGGAGGATGATATTGGAAAGAAAATCAGATGTTTTCATACTGATAATGGGGGAGAGTACACGTCATACGAGTTCAACAATTACCTCAAAGAGCATAAGATAAGGCGGCAATTGACGTGTCCAAACACCCCACAGCAGAATGGAGTAGCACAATGGAAGAATAGACATCAGGCAGAGATATGCAGAAGTATGCTCCACAGTATGAATGTACCAGCAAGGTTTTGGGAAGAATGCATGAAGACCGTTGCTCATATTACCAACCGGCTGCTGCAAGCAAGATTAGGATTTATCTCACCATTTGAGAAGCTGAAGAAGATGCTACCCAATGTAAGTCACTTCAGAGTATTTGGATGCGTGTGCTATGTGTTCATGCCAGACCATCTCCATAGTAAGTTTGATAAGAAAGCAATTAGGTGCATCTTCGTCGGCTATGATGAGCAAAGAAAAGGATGGATATTTTGTGATCCAACAACAAACAAAACACATGTGTTCAGAAATGTGGTATTTGATGAAGCATCATCATGGTGGTTCCATGAAGCCACACTACCAGATTCAAGAGAACTGCAGCAAAAGTTGCACCATAAACTCGAAGAAGAAGGACAAAAAATCAACAAACAAGATGATGAAGGTGGACATGCATAACTTGAGTTGACTGCAGAAGAGACATCCCCAAAAGGAAAGCAAAAGAGTACATGGAAAACTGGAGTTCATGAAACCCCCGAGGAGTTTCAAGAAGAATCCCATGAAGTCGAGCAACTTCAAATGAGAAGGTCTACGCGACAAAAATTTTCAAATCCTAAATATATAAATGTTGTACTTGTTGAGGTCAAGAATGTCAAAAAACCTACTACCTTCGAAGAAACTTCGAAGAGCAATGAATGGAGAAAGGCAATGGAGGAGGAAATTTTCGCCCTAAAGCAAAATCAGACTTGGGACTTAGTGGAAAAGCCTAAGGATGTAAAACTCATATCATGCAAATGGGTTTATAAACTAAAAAGACGACCTAACGGATCTATTGATCGGTACAAGGCTCAACTGGTAGCTCGGGCATTCTCTCAAGAGTATGGGTTAGACTATGACGAGATTTCGTGAAGCACTCGGAATGGTTGCTAGAACAACTAAAGTTGGTACTGAGGGGGAGTGTTAAATTATTTAAGCATTACCAAGTTTATTTGAAGATTTTTTTGGGAGAGAATTCTAGAGTAAGAAATCTTCTAGATAATGTAAAGATAAAAAAAATCTAGGAGAAAAATCTAGAGAAGATTTATCTAGATAAATTCTAGAACTAGGTAGTTGGAACAAAATTGTAGGTTAGGGACTAATTTATAAATATAGAGGGACTTGTATAATAAATTTTATTTGCTAGTTGGTCCTTAGGAAACTAGTATAAATAGGAGTCAATTCATTTGCGTAACCATCCAAGCAAAAACAAAGAAAACAAAGTGAGAAAAATAGGAGAGTGAGAGCAAAAATAAGAGTGTAGCAACAAATAAGTTGCTAAGCGTGAGTAAGAAAAAATTGTGAGAAAAATATTTGTAAGGTCAAAGTTGTTCTTGAGTTTTCTATAATAAAACTCTCAAGTTGTGAGCAACCGATTGTGTTCAACAGTATGAATGCCATATATTGTTGTCATGGAAGTACAAAAAACAAAGCTATTTCAGTGTGCGATAGCAATTGATTTTCGATTTGTATCGGAATCCGTGTGATTTAAAGCTAACTAATTGTGAATTCTCCTTTGAACAACAATTTGTGTTGTAGTCTGACAAATTGTGGAGAAATTGTGAATTTTGAATGCTAAATTAAGTACGTCTATGGCAGCACTAGAAACAGGGGACATTTTTTATAATAAAAGAGATTCAAGAAGGAAAAGTAGAATAGTGAAAGAGGCTGTAAACGAGAAAAGAAAATTTCTTGACTGATCCAATTCAATGCTGCTACTGCAGTTTTTATATAGCAAAAAAACACAGCAGACTTAAGCTAAAAATTAGGAACTATCCTACAAAATAGATAAAGCTACTACATGTTGTAATCTAGCTTTCCAACTAATAGCGCAACTACCAATGCAAAATACATAGCCTGCCAGTGATCTTCTTTTATCAAGATCACCTGCATAATCTGAGTCTACAAAACCAACCAAAGTGTTAGTATTTCTCCCAAACTCCAAACATATTTTTGATGTACCTCGCAAGTATCTGAGAATCCATTTCACAGCCTGCCAATGTGCTTTACTAGGGAAAGTTATATACCGTCGCTCACTGCTTGTGAAATGTCTAGATGTGTACAAACCGTTGCATACATAATACTGCCGATTGCACAGGAATAAGGAACTTGTGCCATGTACCTCTCTTCTTCCTCTGACTGTGGGGATTGGGCAGCTGATAAGTTAAAATGAGCAACAAGAGGGGTACTAACTAGTTTAGCATCTTTCATGCCAAACCTCTCCAAGACTTTCTCCAATTACTTCTTCTGGGTAGCCTGTTGGCTTTTCGATCTCTTTTAATCTCCATGCCAAGGATTTTCTTAGTTTCTCCCAAATCTTTCATCTCAAATTCACTTTTCAGCTGACTTTACAAATTGTGAATTTCTGTCAAATCCTTAGCAGCAATGAGCATGTCATCAACATAAAGTAATAAGTACACAAATGAACCATCATTTAACTTCCGGAAGCAAACGCAACTATCGTACATGCTCCTCGAATAACCATGACTCAACATAAAGAAATCAAACCTTTTGTACCATTATCTTGGAGACTGCTTTAATCCGTACAAGTATTTCTTCAACAAGCAAACATGATCTTCTTTTCCTTCATTTGAAATCCTTCGGGTTGATGCATGTCTATTTGTTCCTCAAGTTCGTCATGTAAGAAAGTTGTCTTAACATCAAGTTGTTCTAATTCCAAATCATACATGGCAACTAAGGCAAGCAAGACACAAATAGAGCTATGTTTAACAACAGGTGAGAAAATATCATTGGACCAACTCCTGGTACCTGACTATAGCCCTTTGCAACTAATCGTACCTTATGCCTCGCATCTTCAACCCATGGATTGCCATCCTTTTTCTTGAAGACCCATTTGCAACAACAATTCTTTTTTCTGATGGCGGCTTCACAAGAGACCAAGTACCATTCTTGTGGTGACACTCAATTTCTTCATTCATTGCAATCAGCCTCTTGACTTAGTCAGCACCAGAAACTGCTTCTATATATTTTGATGGTTCTCCAATTTCTTCAGTTTCTTATGCAACTAAAAAAGCAAATGCAACATAATCTCCAAACCTTAATGGTTGTTCACCTTCTCTTCTTGGTCTATGTTTGTCTATAGAATACTCCTCTTCTGGTTCAACTTCAAGAGTCTCAACTTCAAGAATTTCAGCTTCTGGCTCAACTTCAGAAGTTTCAACTGTATTTTGCTCCAAAGCAAATGAGCTTGGCACAGAAGGAATATCAATCTCAACCTTCACCTAGTTCTGTGTACTCTTTCCTTTATCTGTATTACAAGAACTAGAAGTCTCTTTTCTAGAATGCAACATAAAGGACTTATCAAAGGTTATATCTCTACTAATTATAAATTTTGATGCCATGAGATCAGGATACCATAGTCGGTATCCTTTCACTCCAGATGCATACCCTAGAAAAATGAACTTTTTAACCCTTGGCTCTAATTTTCCATCATTTACATGCATGTATGCAGGGCAACCAAATATATTTAAGTCAGAATAATTAGCAGGAGTACCTGACCATATTTCCTATGGTATCTTAAAGTTCAAAGGTGCAGAAGGAGCTCGGTTGACAATATAACAAGCTGTAGAGATAGCTTCTGCCCAATAGGCGTTTGTCAACCCAATATTTGAGATCATGCAACGAACCCTTTCCAAAAGAGTTCTATTCATCCTTTCTGCCACACCATTTTGCTAAGGTGTCATTCTCACAGTACGATGTCGAGCAATTCCTTCATTCTTGCAAAATTCGTTGAATTGATCATTACAAAATTCAAAGCCATTATCTGTTCTAAACTGCTTAACCTGTTTTCCTGTTTGATTCTCAATCAAAACTTTCCATTGTTTGAATTTAAGAAAACATCACTTTTATTTTTCAGGAAATAAACCCAAACTTTCCTTGAATAATCATCAATGAAAGTTAACATACACCTGGCACCACCTTTTGATGGGGTACGCGAAGGACCCCAAAGATCTGAATGAATGTAATCCAAAGTACCTTTTGTTCTATGAATCGATGGAGATTTGAAGCTGGCTCTCTTTTGCATTCCGAACACACAATGTTCACAGAACTCTATAAGAGACCTCTTTTGTTGAGAATGGAAAGAACTTTTTCACTCATATGCGCCAATCGCATATGCCATAATTTGGTGATGTCAGAATTTGATTTATCCGATATTGAAACTGCAACAACACCTGTAACAATAGATCCCAATAGAGTATACAACGTACCAGATCTTCTTGCTTTCATAAACCACTAGAGCACCATGAGAAACTTTCAGAACTCCACCTTCACTTGTGTACTTGCACCCAAGAGATTCAGAGTGCCCAAAGAGATGATAGTTTTCTTCAAGTCAGGAACATGTCTAACATCAGTGAGAGTTCTCACCACACCATCATGCATTTTGATTCGGACTGTACCTTTTTCAATAACTTTCCAGGCAGCATTGTTGCCCATCAAGACAACTCCACCTCCAAATAGATTCATATGTAGTAAATAAATTCCCATTGGGACACATATGATAAGAACAACCCGAATCTAAAATTCACTCATTGTTAGATTTAAAACTATTATTAGTTACTAAAAAATATAGTTCCCTCAGTCTCATCAGCAGATACACTTGCTTCGGCAGTGTTAGTATTTTTATGCTCATTTTCCTTTTCTATATGCTTTTGTTTGTTTTTCAATTTAAAGCATTCAGAAATAATGTGACCTTTCCTATGATAATATTTGCACATGACATTTCTGTATCTGGATTTTGACCTTGATTTAGGTCTCTCACTACTTGAATCTTTCTTATTGGATCTACCTCTTATGAATAAGTCTTCCCCTTGGTTCCTACTAGTTTTTCTAGTAATATCACTATCTATTTGTTCTTTTGATTTCAAAATAGATTTGATATCTTTATAAGAAATATTATCCTTTCCATAATCATAGTTTCTCTTAAATGCTTAAACGACTAGGGTAAGAAAACAAGCAATAACAGAGCTTGATCCTCATCTTTGATTTCAGCATCTATGTTACTTAAATCCATAAGAAGAGAATCAAAAGTATCAAGATGTGTAAGTATAGAGGTACTTTCATCCATATGAAAAATGTAGAGTTTTTGCTTTAGATAAAGCCTGTTTTCTACTATTCTTTTCATATACAGGGTTTTCAGCTTTCCCCGCATGCCTTTGGCTGAGCTTTTTGCTGCAACTTCACGCAAAACCTCATTTGAGAGATTTAAAATAATACATCCTTTTGATGTTTTGTCTATGACGACAAACTCCTCGTCCGTCATTTTATCTGGCTTCTTCTCTTTTCCTTGTAGTGCCAAATTTAAGCCATCCTGAATTAGGATAGCTTCCATTTTTAATTGCCACATTCCGAAGTTTGCATTTCTGTCAAATTTCTCAACATAAGACTTTGTTAGTCATTTTGGCTATTTAAACTAACCCGGTTAGGTCTGGCTCTGATACCAATTTGTTAGGATCGGGAAATCGGGTAGTGCAAAATTTAACCATACTACATTATAGTTACAATAACAAAGAATATGCAAGTTGATAATAATGGCAATTAAAGAAGATAAAGAAGACACCAATTTAAGATGGTTCGGTCAAGGTGACCTATGTCCACAAGTGGAAATGAACAAATTTACTATACCAACAAGAGTACTCTCCCAAATACCAAAGAGAATAACCTCACAAGTTCACTCCAAATAAAGGATTCACACAAGTGTTTCCCAACACGCACTCTCTTACAAAATACTCTATAATGAAATAAAGGAGGAGAAAAAAAGACAAGAGTGAAAAGCTCTTGAATTGGTATGTTCTCAAATGAGGAGAAGCTCCTTTATTTATAGCAAGAAATCCTAGGCCTAATAGTGGATATTATGTCATGGCAAATGTCATGAAAATTTAGTTCACAAATTAAAATATTATGCCATGACAAATGGGATGAAAATTCCATCCTAACATAGATTTTATAGTAGCAATCGTTTTCAGCAGTCATATGAAAAGATTTGTTTTACTCCTTACTGATATGCAGATATGCAGTAGTACAACACAAAGGATAGAGCGTTTAGTCTTGTTTAGTTTTGTATGTATGTTATGACAATTATCGTTACAGTTATTTTCTGCAGATACAATTATGAGAATTGTATGTATGTTATGAGAATTGTTTATATACCTTTTTTGCAGATTGTATGGGGCCGGATATATCTATATGACATCGGGTCAGATATGGAGCCAGGTCGGTTACATCATGTGACATTGGGACGGGCATAACCCGAGGAAGTCTGAACGAATGTAGCATGAGATCGATTTTTCCAGGCCCGAGGGGGAGAAGGTCGGGCACGAAGGCCAGATTAACCGGGATAGAACGGTCGATACAAAAGGCCGAGGACCGACTAAAAGATCTAGAACCGGCCTCGAACCGCATATCTCGCCACTCACCGGAAATTTTCCCAAAAGTTAATTATCACAGTTGTCATAGCCGTTATGTCGTGATTTGAGGGGATTATATCCCGAATTTTAGGGGATTTGTCTTGTAATTAATTATTGACCTTGTTTAGACCTCTAGCTTGAGCTTATAAGAGGGACACTTTGTACACCATGGGAGGGGAGATTTTTTCTGGTCTGAATACCCACATTTCTAGTTACTTGATAACATTCATACAAGGAATTCACTGTTCAGTACACGATTTTTGTCTCTTTTTACATCTCAATTGAGTTTACCATATTATTATTCAGTATCAAAATTATTTACGGATCCTTAGCACTATGAACAAATTCAATTGTTATCCGGTTTTAAGGGTAAACAGTTTGGCGCCCACCGTGGGGCTAAGGATATTGGTAAATCTTTGATACATTTCTTCTCCCATCAATTTTGCACCTGTTATTTGAAAAATCCCTGTTTTTCACGGTTTTTTATCTAATCATGTCACATTCACCTCCCATCAACAATGAGTTCAATCACCTAGATGAAAATAACACTATCCCGATCGACGTCAACTCTCAAGTGGCGATCAATGCCAACCAGGCTCCTGAGCCATCACACAATGTTCGAGGGAAAAACCGATCGAGGGTTCAACGTAGCGGGGAAGATAAAATTAGCCTCAAAATGATTTTTTATATGTTGCAAGCTCAACAGGAGGCGATAGCTCAGTTGCAAAGCCGCAACCAAAACCCAGTCCTAGCTGAAATCGTCCCCCCTCGGGAGGCAGCTGAACAAAATGCTCAATTCATTGTACAACCAGATGATTGTTCCTCATAAAGCAATTCCAAATTTATCAAAATGTTTGAAGAATTGACTAAGCGGATCGAGGCAGGAGAGGAGCAGATCGAAACATATAACTCGAGGGTGGACCAAATACCTGGTGCACCCCCGGTGTTGAAAGGATTGGATGCTAAGAAGTTCGTGCAGAAACCATTCCCGGCCAGTGTTGCTCCGAAATTGATCCCGAAGAAATTCTGAATGCCCGAGATTCCAAAATATAAAAGGACTTCGGATCCTAACGAGCATGTAACAGCGTACACTTGTGCGATAAAGGGAAATGATCTCGAAGATGACGAGATCGAATCTGTTCTCCTAAAGAAATTTGGAGAAACCTTATCCAAAGGGGCGATGACGTGGTATCATAATTTGCCACCGAACTCTATCGATTCGTTCGCTATGTTAGCCGATACGTTCGTGAAGGCTCATGCGGGGGCCATCAAGGTTGAGACAAGGAAGTCTGATTTATTCAAAGTCAGACAACATGACAACGAGACGCTCAGGGAGTTCGTATCTCGGTTCCAAATAGAGCGGATGGATCTACCTCCTGTTTTGGATGATTGGGCGGTGCAGGCTTTCACTCAGGGTTTGAACACCGACAGTTCAGCGGCGTCGAGACAACTAAAGCAAAGCTTAATTGAGTATCCGGCCGTCACCTGGGCAGACATCCATAACCGGTATCAATCCAAGATCAGGATAGAAGACGATCAGGTTGGAGTTGCTTCAGGTTCTTCTTATTCAATCAAAACTTTTGATATATCTCGAAGGGAAAATTTTCGGGAGCCAAGGATGAACAGGGATAGGCACCGACCATATCTAGAAGACCGACGAGCTACGTCAAGGGGACCCAAGATCTTAAGACAAGAAAATAAATATGAAGTCAATCAGAGAAATAGAAGGCCGTTGCCAAAAGGTAACTTCGAGAAACTTGGAGATCGACAGGAGGCGCCCCAGTTGTCCGAGTATAACTTCAACGTCGATTCAACGACTCTGGTATCGGCGATCGGCCGCATTAGGGACACCAGGTGGCCCAGACCTTTGCAAACAGATCCTTCCAAAAGGGATCCGACCCTTGTGTGTAAGTATCATGGCACTCACGGTCATCGGACTTAAGACTGCAGGCAACTGAGAGAGGAGGTAGCCCGATTACTCGATAAGGGACACCTTCGGGAATTTCTCAGTGACCAAGCAAAGAACCACTATGAGAACAGAGACAGGCCAATCGATCAAAAGGAGCCGAAGCACACCATCAACATGATAATCGGAGGAATGGATGTGCCCCAAGTTCCGATGCTAAGACGCACTAAGATTTCAATCACTCGAGAGAAACGAACTCGAGATTAAGCACCCGAGGGCACCCTGTGCTTCAGTGATAAAGAGATTGATGGCCTGACACAGCCTCATAACGACGCAGTGGTGATATCGATGCTGGTACAGGACACCCGGATAAAGCATGTTCTGGTCGATCCGGGGAGCTCGGCCAATATAGTTCGGTCCTGGGTTATTGAACAACTAGGACTGACCGATCAAATCATCTCGGAGGTCAGAATACTCAATGGATTCAATATGGCCTCGGAAACGACAAAAGGGGAAATAACTTTGATGATCAATATTGTCGGAACAACGAGAGCAACAAGGTTTTGTGTAATAGAAGGCGACATGAGATACATTGCCCTACTCGGGAGACCATGGATACATGATATCAGGGCAGTGCCATCTACCCTGCATCAAATGCTAAACTTTCCATCAGATGAAGGAGTCGTCACCGTCTATGGAGAACAACATGCAACAAGGGAAATGTTCGAAATAGATGGAACAACATCGAAACCCGCGAACCCAAATCGAAAGTCTAAATAGCAATCATAAATACCACTTTCAACGGAGGAGGGCGGACGGGATCAGCTCGATATCGAAGACTTCGTTATCCCCCGATCCTTTGTGATCCCCGATGAAGCCGACGCAACCAAATCAACGATCGAAGAGTTGGAACAAACCCCTATTCGGCGAGACACGCCAGATCGGAAGGTATACCTAGGTTCGTGTTTGAATCCCGAGCTCAGGAGTAAATTACTCTCTTTTCTTTCAACTAACGAAAATTCGTTTGCCTGGTCCCATTTGGATATGACAGGCATACCACCGGAGATCGTGACACATAAGCTGAGCGTCGACCCAAAATTTCAGCCAGTTAAGCAGAAGAGAAGGCCTCAATCCGAAGCCAAGCAAATTTCCATTCAGGAGGAGGTAAATAAACTTCTTAATATAGGATCCATAAGGGAAGTAAAATATCCCGAATGGTTAGCTAACGTAGCGGTAGTGCCAAAAAAAGGAGACAAACTTAGAATGTGCATAGACTATAAGGATTTAAATAAAGCCTGCCCCAAAGACTCTTTCCCACTGCCCAACATCGATCGAATGATCGATGCCACGGCCGGCCACGAGACGCTGAGTTTTCTCGACGCCTATTTTGGGTACAATCAGATTCGAATGGACAAGGACGATCAGGAAAAAACATCCTTCATCATCAAATATGGCACTTATTGCTATAATGTGATGCCATTCGGGCTTAAGAATGCCGGAGCTACTTATCAGTGCCTGGTAAATAAAATGTTCGAAAACCAACTAGGGAAAACCATGGAGGTTTATATTGACGATATGTTGGTTAAGTCTCTACGAGCAGAGGACCATCTTAGTCATTTGCAGGAAACCTTCAACATTTTGAAGAAATATAACATGAAGCTGAACCCGGAGAAGTGCGCGTTCGGAGTAGGGTCTGGGAAATTTCTCGGATTTATGGTCTCTAACAGAGGAATCAAGATCAACCCGGACAAGATCAAGGCTATCGAAGACATAAAAGTCGTTGACAGCATCAAGGCCGTTCAAAAACTCACCGGCCGGATTGCAGCTTTGGGTCGCTTCATATCCCGTTCGTCGGATAGACGCCATCAGTTCTTCAACTTGCTGAAGAAGAAAAATGAATTTTCGTGGAGGCCGGAATGCCAACGCGCTTTGGAAGAACTCAAAAGTTACCTCTCTAGCCCACCTCTGTTACATACGCCGAAATTAGGCGAAATATTATACCTATATCTTGCCGTGTCTGAAGTTGCAGTGAGTGGGGTCTTGGTTTGAGAAGAACAGGGTACCCAGTTCCCCATATAGTACGTTAGTAGAACGTTAGGGGAAGTAGAAACGAGGTACCCGCACTTAGAAAAATTAGCACTAGCCCTATTAAGTGCCTCTAGAAAATTAAAGCCATATTTCCAAAGTCACCCGATATGTGTGGTAACCACCTACCCACTTAGGAATATTATACATAAGCCCAAGCTATCAGGCCGGTTGGCCAAATGGGCCATCGAGGTCAGCGAATATGATATCCAGTATCGACCTCGGACCTCGATAAAATCCCAAGTGTTGGCCGACTTTATCGCCGACTTTACGCCGTCTCTTATTCCCCAAGTCGAAAAAGAACTCTTGACTGAACCGGGGACTCCCTCAGGAGTGTGGACTCTATTCACAGACGGGGCCTCGAATTCGAAGGGGTCGAGTTTAGGCATCGTATTAAAGCCCCCGACCGGGAATACAGTTAGACAATCTATCAAAACTGTAAAATTGACTAACAAAGAAGCCGGGTATGAGGCTATGATTGCAGGATTAGAATTGGCAAAAAACCTTGGAGCGGAGATAATTGAAGCCAAGTGCGACTCCCTCCTCGTGGTCAATCAAATAAACAAAACATTCGAGGTAAGAGAAGGTCGCATGCAGAGATATGTGGACAAGCTTCAAGTTACTCTGCACGGGTTCAAAGAATGGACCTTACAACACATTCCTCGAGAGCATAACAGTGAGGCCGATGCTCTCGTGAACCTGGGGTCAACAGTCGATGATGAGGAGGTGGACTCCGAGAAAGTGGTGCAGTTGATGAGGTTGGTGGTCGAGGAAGGTCACGCCGAGGTCAACTCTACGAGCTTAACATGGGATTGGAGAGGCAAATATATAGACTATCTCAAATTGGGCAAAGACCCACAAGACCCCAAAGAATCGAGGGCATTACGTACAAGGGCAGCCCAGTTCTGCTTAACCAGCGATGGAAGGACCTTTAGCCATATGCCTAGGTCCCGGAGACATAGAATACATACTAAGAGAGATACACGAAGGATCATGCGGCAATCATTCAGGCTCAGAAGCGCTAGTTCGAAAAATAATCAGGGCCGGCTATTACTGGGTCGACATGGAAAAAGACGCATAAGAGTTCGTGCGCAGATGCAGCAAATGCCAAAGGCATGCGCTGATCATCCATCAGCCAGCCAAAACACTGCACTCAGTCCTGTCGCCGTGGCCGTTCATGAAATGGGGAATGGATATAGTAGGCCCGCTCCCGCGAGCTCCAGGTAAGGCTCAATTTATCCTTTTTGTGACTGACTATTTCTCTAAGTGGGTAGAAGCGCAGGCTTATGAGAAAGTTAGAGAGAAAGAAGTGATAGATTTCCTTTGGGACCATGTCGTCTGCCGATTCGGGATGCCCTCTGAAATTGTATGCGACAACGGGAAACAATTCGTCGGCAGCAAGATAACCAAGTTCTTCGAAGATAACAAATCAAAAGGATATTATCTACTCCCTACCATCCCAGCGGCAATGGTCAGGCGGAATCGACCAATAAAATCATACTTCAAAATATGAAGAAAAGACTGGTCGACGCCAAAGGAAAATGGAGGGAAATGCTGCCCGAAATATTGTGGGCATACCGGACGACTGAAAGAACAAGTACCAGAGCCACACCTTTCTCTTTAGTCTATGGAGTGAAGCCTTGATTCCAGTCGAAGTAGGCGAACCAAGTGTTCGTTTTCAAAACGCAAATGAGAATTCCAATCAAGAGGCTATGAACACTAGCTTAGAGCTCTTAGATGAGAGAAGGGAGGCTGCCTTAATACGAATGGCTGCCCAAAAGCAGAGGATCGAAAGATACTACAACCGGAGGACCCGACTTCGACACTTCAACACAAAGGACTTGGTACTTAGAAGGGTCACCCTCAATACCTGAGACCCTAGCGAGGGAAAACTGGGACCGAACTGGGAAGGTCCTTACACTGTGCTAAAGGTGACCGGGAAAGGATCCTACAAGTTGGGAACCTTAGATGGTAAAGAGTTGCCAAGCAACTGGAACATGAGCTATTTGAAGAAATACTACTGCTGAGGTAATCTTTTCTTCTGTTCTTGCCACCTTTACATTTCTTTAATGCTAACCTATGCAGGACAAATCAACTCCGGGCAAAAGATGACCGAACAAGAAGTCTGAAAGCACGCGCTGCACTCTTTTTCCCTTCGACCGTTTTTGTCCCAATCTGGGTTTTTCGACAAGGTTTTTAATGAGGCAACATACATGTCGTGCTACTATGTCGATCTAAGAAACTTTCGTTTTGTCCAAAGTCGATCCTGAGGGGTCAAGATAAAGATCGCTAGGAATCAATGTAAAAGTCAAACAGCCGAAGGAGCCATACCCTGGTAGAACGATCTAACTCGTCCTTGACCGGCAAAACGTAATATTGATCAAATGATAGCAAAGACTATTCGACGCCTACATTACGTTGTCAAACCTACAGGTTTTTTCTTGATTACAGTTTTGCAAACAATCGACGCACATTAAAACTGAAGGGAGTAAGACCTAATAAGGCAAAATCCAGATTCGGGTAAGACGAGCTAAGGCCCCTTTGAAGCTAACAAAGGCTTTAATTAAGACCAATATGGTCGATCAAATCACGGCCAACGTCGAACTATGTGAAATTAAGACCAATATGGTCGATCAAATCACGACCAAGGCCGAACTATGTGAAATTAAGACTAATATGGTCGATCGAATCACGGCCAAGGTCGAACTATGTGAAATTAAGACCAATATGGTCGATCGAATTACGGCCAAGGTCGAACTATATGAAATTAAGACCAAGATGGTCAATCGAATTATGGCCAAGGCCGATCTATATGAAATCGAGACCGATGTACTCGAATCAAGCTACAGCTAAAGCTGGACCATATGAAGAGTCTTGCTTTGTTACATCTAAATACGGCAAAGGCCAGGCGATGTGAAATTCATTATTTGTTCAAATCAAGTTACGATTAAGACCAAATCATATGAAAGTAAGAATTCTTGATCGATCAAACTGAATCACGATTATAGTCGAATCCGTTCGAAACTTAACATACGGTCAAAAGTTCGAATAAAGAACGAGACCTCGGGCTAAAATATGAGGCCGAATTTATTTGGTGAAAGAAAATCTTACTAAGGCATGACCTCGACCCCTACAAATTTAAAGGGCAATCGATAACTCGAACGAGGCTAAGGCCAAATCGACTATCACTTTGAACAAATGTTTGACTCAAACTATTTTATACGTTTGGAGTCTACCTCAGGATCGAAGCCAAGTTAATGAGGGATCGATCATTCGCGATTTTATGCCAAGGCAACAAGTGATAGTATATAACAAGTAAGGAACGGAATATAAACTTGTATATATGTCCAAAATTGTGCAAAGGGGGAGAATTACATGATTCAAAAAGAAACAAAGCTGAAATTAATCGGCGTCATCTTCAGACTCATCCGGAAAGGCTTCCCTCCTCTTTTCATCTTCAGCTCTGGCTGCCTCAGCTACGTCAGAAGATAAATCAAGGCCACGAGCTTAAAGCTCCCCGAGGACAGCAAGGCGAGCCTGGCACCGAGCATATTCAATATGTACCTTCGACTGCTCGAGAGCCGCCTCAGCATCAGCCTTGTACTGAGCTACCAGGTCGTCCGTCGTGGCCTTAGTGTCAGTAACCTTCGATTGTGCCTCCCGAAGCTGGTTGGATAGGACCGTCCGATCAAGGCCAAGTGACTCAATTTCGAGGCATTTGAGTTCGTTATCTTTTAGCAAAGCCTCGATCCGCTCCTGAAGAGTCACTTTCTCTGCATTTAGATGCTCGACTTGAGCTTTCCACCGATACAACTCGGCCTTGGACTCACTAAGCTCAGCCTGAAGCCGATCCGATCGTTTGTTCATCTGTCCCATCTGATCAACACAGGAGGAATGCTCTTTCCTTAAGAAGTTTAATTCGGCCTGAAGGCCCGACATCCGGTCTTCAAGGCGACGACGTCGATCCAGCTCCTGTTCCATCCCTTCCTTAACACGGAGAAACATCCCATAGTATAGCACCGAAGACTGCAAACATGCCAAGTCAGAAAATTGCTAGTAATGGAGTTGAAATATCGACGCAAGAATAAAACAAGCCTGAAGACATACTCTGTTTGCTGCCTGATGGGCTTCGTTGAATAGACAATCCCAATCCACAGCATTCATGGCGGCCCGGTCTTCCTCCGTTATTATGTGGTGAAGGTAGCTCGCTATACCCACCGGGGGACCCAATGCCCGAGCATCTTCTGGGATGGTGAAACTTATTGTCCTTAGTCGCTCGAGGTCCGAACTGGGAGCAGGAAATTTGTCAACTAGTTTAACACCAGCCGACGTCCTGCTCGATTCGCCTGGGAGATTTTTTCTTGGGACGTCAAGGCCGAAAGTATCGGATGATGGCACCCCATAAAAATATCCCTCGAAGGAACCCGGCATGGCCGGTACTCCGCCCGGTGTCTGCACCCAAACGTTGTGAGTTTCCTTCAGGGATGTCTCGGAGAAGGAGGGCGAGTGAACTGTTCAGGGAGCATCAGAGGGTTTCCGCGTCGCGGTCGGCGTCTCAGCCCAATCTCCGACCCTTGCCCCCGCGTCACTTTGGGAGGCATCGACCCGTTCTACCACCGGCTCGGGGACTTTTCGAGCGGGCTTGCGACGCACGAGCCCAGAACTGTCCCCTTCCTCAGAATCGTCACTCAAAGATAAAGTGAGGTCAGTGATATCGACCTTTCGGGCTAACATCTTAACCCTTTTTCCTTTTTTCTCAGGCTCGGCTCGGTCGGAAGCCTTTGACCTCTTTTTCCTTTTTTCCTTCACTGGCGTGGGAAGGGGACGAGGGACTGCCCCACCGGTGGTTGCCGATCTCAGCTCGGCATCCTTTGAAAGACCTACAAAATGTGTTATCAGGGTTAGATGATGAAGAAGATTTATTTTGGGTGTTTGAACCAAAAGGACCTACCATGATTCTTGGCCTCCCAAAGTCCTTTTGAAATTTCTTTTCAGGCCCGTTCGGAATAAGATCGTTGGGCCACTATCTTTCTAACCCAATCCTTCAAATCCTGAGCTGCGGCCGGGTTTTGACAAACGGCTGCACATTAAAGGCACCGGTTAAACATTATGTAACAATATCGAAAAGGAGATATACAAAAGAGCACTTACGCTTCAAATTCCATTTCTCAGGAAATGGCATACAATCAGCAGGAATCAAATCGGAAGTCTTAACTCGAACAAATCTGCTCATCCATCGTCGGCCCCTATCCTCATCGATGCTTGAAAAGGGAGACTTGACGGCACGGCGAGCCAATTTAATCAGGACCCCTAGAAACATTCGAGGGGCATACAATCGAAGAACATGGTCAAGAGTGAAAGGATGTCCACCCTCGACCTTGCTTACAAAGAAACGAAGGAGATAAAATATGCGCCACATAGAAGGATGGATCTGACCTAAGGTAACGTTGTACCTCCTACAAAATTCTATGATAAGAGGGTCTGCAGGCCCTAACGTAAATGGATAAGTATACACGCTGAGGTACCCCTCTACGTGTGTGGTGATGGCTTCGTCTGGAGAAGGAATCACCACTTCTACATCAGCCCAATGGCATTCTGCCTTCACCCTCTCGATATGCTTAGGGGTGATAGAACTGACATAGTCCGAGACCGGTTCGCATCGACCGGGCACCGACGAAGCCTTCTCGACCTTAAAATCCGTACCAAAGTAACACGATGTGGGGACGAAGGCTTTCAATGGAGGCTCTGACGAAGATTCTACAACACGGACCACCTCAACCTCGTCAACAGACTGAGCGGGTGAGTTTTGCCTTGTAGGAACTGATTTTGATGTCTTCGCCATTAAAGTAGTAGAAGCAGAGACTGAGAAAAACTGCGGAAAGTTCAAAGGGTTTTTGAGAAGAAAGGGTTAAGGAAGATGGTGATAAACAGTAAGGTGAAAATAAAGCCTTAAATGAACGGTGAAAGAGCTATTTATACTTGGTCAAAAATGGCGGTACCAAACACGAGGCATCAGAGCATTAAATGCACGCATTAAAAGACTGCACGAAAAGACTGCAGCAGGTACGGTGTTCAGTTATGATTGCTTATACTGACACCCGCGTGCGTCATAAAGTTGCCGTCACACCCTGGTTGACATCGAGAACGAGTTAGAAGGAGATTTTTGCCCACGTGTCGTGACTAATATGTACATCAGTCGTTTGCTCTAAGGAGTCGGTGGACAAGAATCCATATCGTTCATTATCCTTACTCTCTAATAAACGAGGGGACTATCTGTATGGGGCCGGATATATCTATATGACATCGGGTCAGATATGGAGCCAGGTCGGTTACATCATGTGACATTGGGACGGGCATAACCCGAGGAAGTCGGAACTAATGTAGCATAGATCGATTTTTCCCGGCCCGAGGGGGAGAAGGTCGGACACGAAGGCCAGATTAACCGGGACAGAACGGTCGATACAAAAGGCCGAGGACCGGCCTCGAACCGCATATCTCACCACTCACCGGAAATTTCGCCAAAATTTAATTATCACAGCTGTCATAGCCGTTATGCCGTGATTTGAGGGGATTCTATCCCAAATTTTAGGGGATTTGTCTTGTAATTAATTATTGACCTTGTTTAGACCTCTAGCTTGAGCTTATAAGAGGGACACTTTGTACACCATTGGGGGGAGAGATTTTTTCTGGTCTGAATACCCACATTTCTAGTTACTTGATAACATTCATAAAAGGAGTTCATTGTTCCGTACACGATTTTTGTCTCTTTTTACGTCTCAATTGAGTTTAGCATATTATTATTCAGTATTAAAATTATTTACGGATCCTTAGCACTACGAACAAATTCAATTGTTATCCGGTTTTAAGGGTAAACACAAATACAATTACAAGGGATACTTTTTAATTTGAGCGAAAATCAATTAATCTTCTGAGCATGTACTGCAAAAATTGTACTAGAAAATACCAGATAGGAATATTTTGACAATCTCATTACATCTTTACAACTACTATTTTTTGTCGATTGACATGTTTGCAAATTATTAAGAAAAAGAATAAAAATGAATAATCAGTGGAAAACAAAGACCTTTTTTCCTTTTTGTCCTACCTACTGAAATTCTTTAGAATTATTGACTTGTATGTCAAGGTCTATGGAGTATGGACCAACCAGTACTCTTATCCTAACTAATCAAACTGAAGTTATTTGAAAATGTATTAAGTAAAAGATCTCGGTCGTTTAATAGGATGTAATAGGGAAAATACTATATGTATTAGTTTTGGTATTATAAATCTCTTGTTTGGTATTATTTTTCAAATTATGTTGAATTAGTTATACACCTTATTTCAGCACTATTTTTATACATAGCAAACAGATGATATTAGCAATACCATGACTTTTTATACATGGATAAGAATGTATAAAGTCCTTGGTTGTATTAGGAAAAATAATATATATATTATCTTTGGTATAATTAATTCCTTGTTGGTATTATTTTTCAAACTATGATGTATTAGTTATACACCTTATTCAGTACTATTTTTATACATAGCAAACAGATGATATTAGCAATACCATCTTTTTATACATGGATAAGCATGTATAAAGACCTCTGTTGTATTAGGGAAAATAATATATGTATTATCTTTGGTATTATTAATTCCTTGTTGGTAGTATTTTTCAAACTATGATGTATTAGTTATACACCTTATTCAGTACTATTTTTATACATAGCAAACAGATGATATTAGCAATACCATCTTTTTATACATGGACAAACATGTATAAAGACATAATTGCACTTTTAAAACTTTTGTGACACCAAACCAAACAGTCGATAAGAAATAATCCTTAACATAATTACTCACAACATAACTAATTTCACTATTACAAATCTCAACATTACTAATAGATCTTATTCAGTATTATTCTTGTACACCCTACCCACCAACCTCTAACTTCAAGCTTTAGCGAAAATCACTTGCTCTCTTTTAGAAAGACCTTATCTTTTAGTAATTCTTACATCTATGCTTGCAATAAACAACAATTTGCAGTTGACACATAGAAAAAAAAAGAAGCAAAACTGTCCACGTTTCTCTTTT